>JABFOX010000310.1:0-18034 GCA_022817665.1 Axea sp. ZL-2020
CGGCTCACTGCCAGATCGAGGGAATTTTAACATGTAAATCATGGGATTTAGACGGGCATTATCCCACGATCTGGCAGTACAGTTTTGAGGGATCTTCGACCACTAAAGTTCCCTCGATATCTAACATCAACCAAACTCAACATTTTTCGCCCATTTTTTCCGGATTTTTCGAACAAAATTTCTAAATCACGAAATTATCTCCATTTTTTAAGGAAAAAAATTTTTCCCTACTTGTTTTCGGATTTTTCGACCAAAATTCAAACCCATCAAATTATCACCATTTTTTAAGGAAAAAATATTTCACTAATTATTTTCGGATTTTTCGGCCGAAATTGCAAACCACCAATTTTCGAACTTTCTTCAAGAAAAAAATTTTTCGTCAATTTTTTCAAAATTTTTCGACCCAAATTCAAAACCTCTAATTTTCGAACATTTTTCAAGATAAAAATTTTTCGCCAATTTTTGCCGGATTTTTCGGCCAAAATTGAAAATCACGAAATTATGACCATTTTTTAAGGAAAAAAATTTTTCGCTAATTGTTTTAGGTTTTTTCGACCAAAATTCAAAATCATGAAATTATCACCATTTTTTAAGGAAAAAATTTTTCACTAATTATCTTCCGATTTTTCGGCCGAAATTGCAAACCACCAATTTTCGAACTTTTTTCAAGAAAAAAATTTTTCACCAATTTTTTCAAAATTTTTCGACCCAAATTCAACACATCTAATTTTCGAACATTTTTCAAGATAATAATTTTTCGCAAATTTTTGCCGGATATTTCGACGAAAATTGAAAATATTGACGTTTCATTCATTTTGGAGCATTTTCGAGCAAAAAAAATTTTTCGCCAATTTTGATGCTCTTTCGACGAAAGTTGAAAACTTCGACTAATCATGCATTTTGGAGACCTTTTAATTAATATTTATAATTTTGTAGCAAATAAATTTATTGTTGAAGATCAATAAATGATGTGACAAGATGCCAAACTTGCTCTCATATGGATTATCGGATACTAGAAAAACTAGTACGATAACTGCACGTGCAAGAAAATTTCATATTTAAATACATCATTTTTCAGTACTTCATTCTATAGTAATAAATTTCAAATATTTAATGTTTTTATTCAAGTCGTACAATATTTTAACAATTCCTACCAATCTGCTTTAATTTTAGTATTAATACATAAATCTATTATTGAATATTAAGTTTATATATATTTATAATCTGCTATTAAGTTAAAAAAGTAAAAGATTGTTTGATTATAAGATTATAGTTCAAATTGTGTTATAAATTTTATTATTCTACTATTATTTAGGTAAAACGATTAATTGCTGAGTGCCAGGTGACGTGTTTTCAATCACAATGTAATGTGAGGTACATCGCATTTTCAAATCGAAAAAGAGTCAGTGGCATATAAACATAAAAATCTTCTAATTTCCTGGTGAGTAATAAGTAAAAAATAAAATCTATTCCATTTTACAAAATATAAAAAATTTTCGTCAATATTTATGATTTTTTGACGAAAATACAAAATCACGAAATTATGACCATTTTTTAAGAAAAAATTTTTCGCTAATCGTTTTCGGATTTTTCGGCCGAAATTGAAAATCACCAATTTTCCAACATTTTTCAAGAAAAAAATTTTTCGCTAATCGTTTTCGGATTTTTCCACCTAAATTCAAAACCACTAATTTTCGAACATTTTATAAGAAAAAAGTTTGCAAATTTTGAAGTTTTAGCAATGAAGATTGATTATCTTGCCGATTCCCACGAATCCCTCGAATCCCAGCCACTTTAATAAACAACATTTTCGTTGAGTTGTGCTTCAAATTCATTAATCAATAACTCATTAAATATTGTTGAAAAGAGCATAAAAACGTGAGAATTCGAAAAATGTACATTATGTGATGTTTTGGTTAACATATTTGACAACAAACAGCTTCCTAATTCGTCCCTTTGCCGCTTACTACTCTTTGTCCAATTTGTCTCTATACGAATTACTCCGCTATAAAAATCACTAAATATTTATTATTTAATTGATCAAATATTATCGCTGAGGTCAAAATACGTCACTGAAACATCACTTAGTTCAATCTAATTCAATACAATGGCAATTTTCCGCGTCTAAATGTCTGAAAATACATTGACAATTCAGATGTCAGATCGAGAGAAATTCCCTCACTATAGGCGGCTCACTGCCAGATCGAGGGAATTTTAACATGTAAATCATGGGATTTAGACGGGCATTATCCCACGATCTGGCAGTACAGTTTTGAGGGATCTTCGACCACTAAAGTTCCCTCGATATCTAACATAAACAAAATCCCTCAAATTCCTAAATTCGGAAAATTTTTTCTAACCACTATCCTTCAAAAATTTTTCTTATTTTATAAAATTCTAAACATTTTTCGAAAATTTGAAAGATTTTTCGATTAAAATTGAAAATCTTTCCAAAACATGATTTTTCGGCCATTTTTATCCAGTAAAATTTTTTGCGAATTTTCAATGTTTTCCTTGAGCATTCGTGTTAAAGAGCCCCGATATTAAACAAAGACGCATAATTAGTTAAGAATTGTTCGAAACATGAATTTGTTGTTGATGGGCTTAATGTTTGCGAATAGAGAAAACAAATTAAAAAAGAAAATAGATACATGTGACATCATGCATTGGTAACTGCCGGTAATGCCGAGTTACGTTGATGTAAAAGTTATATTTTTCATCACACGCGGCGTTAGTGTTGTTTGAATGATAGAGATCATAATAGAAGAACAAAGACACCCAACACGTTGCTGAGTATAGAAGGGGCAATTTCGCGTTAGGGGAAGTGTGGTCGCATCCTCAATACACCATCACTGGCTTTGTTCCGTGCGACAAATAGTTCAACTGTTTAGAACTAAATTACTAGAAAATAACTAAATTACGAATAAATAACTAACAAATACTTAAATACGAAATACGTGACGATTGCAATTGTTGGGGCCATTTTAAAAAATAAAACTTTTTTTATAAAGACGAAGCAAACAGAGTTGATCGAAGGGATTTTTGTGGAGTTTGTCTCGACAGAAGGGACACCTACTGACCGGTATTCTTAACATTTATCTTGAGCCGTCGATAAATGTAAAAATGTTATTTTAACGTTCATCGTCACGGAAACTAATCACAAGCATACTTTCTAGAAAATATTTTTTTTCTTAAAAATCCTAAACTTTTTCTTGAAATAATTATTAAAAATTATTTCGTATTTTAAGTATTTGTTAGTTATTTATTAGTAATTTAGTTATTTTCTAGTAATTTATTTCTAAACAGTTGCACTATTTGTCGGACTGGTCGAAGCGGAGTACGGGTTGTGTTTGATATTAATTGTTAGGTTATACGTTTTAGGACGCAAGAAGCCGTAATCAATTGTAGTTTACAGTAAAATTTGAAAAACTGAAAAAATACAAGAGATATAAGGCTATGAAGTGAAGTCTCAGCAAAGTATAAGGTAACGTGATCATTTGATTTACATTTAATTATTAAGAATCATATTAAAGCAAACTTCAATTCTACATGTACTTTTAGCCTGGAACGTGCTAGAGATATATTATGATGGTGTGAACGTTTTGTAAACAATTGCAATGTCATATCACTTAAATTAATTTTTTAGAATTCAGTAAACTAGACTATTTAATAAACTGACGCTTATAAAGATGTATTTAAATTTTACTGTTTTTTTTTGTTTTTAAATACAACTTTACATAAAAAGCTGGATGCATCAAGAATGACACAAAAGTTATTTCTCTCTCGTATAGAATAAATTATATATTGAAATATATAAATTAAGTGCTTTTTCTCAGTTCTTTTATTAACCAAATATTTAATCATTTTCCTGCGATTAGGAGAATAATCGTATTTATATTTTTACCTATAAATGATTTGAAATTTATTTATAAACTTAAGTATAACTCTGTTCAGAAGAAATTTCACGAATTAGAATTGTAATATAATAAATCCTGTTACTTCTACTGTGAATTATTTTTAGAATGTCAAAAATTAATAAGTTAAAACTTTATTTATAGCAGAATTATACTGAAAGAGAAGCAAAATGTCTTTACCACCATATTGGCCTCCACCATGGGCCACTATGATGGCTCAACAGCAAGCTCATGCACAGCTTGCAGCAGCCCAGGTCGCTCATGCTCAAGCTGCTGCTCATGCACAAGCAGCTCATCATGCTGCTCATTTGCATGCAATGTCTGGTGGGCCTCCATTGCCTCAACCACCTAAACAACCTGAAGCTATTTCTGAAGAAAAACTTCAAGAAAAAGGTAAAAATGCTAGTAAATCATTGTGGATTAGATTCAATTATAATGTTTAAATAATATTTTCGTTTGTTTTTTTATGTATCTGTATTAATATCATTAGGCAGAATTCAAGTGATGAATTGCGTAGGGGTCCTGAAATCAACTGTCATGTGGGTTGACAGGTACAACATTTTCATTAGTTTGTCTGAGATGATCTTTTGAAGTGTTGTATCTGGATCAAACGCTATACTGAACGTATTACTATTCAATGAAAATTATAACTGGAATTATTTTAATAAGATATAATAAAATGTACAAAATATTTTTATTCCAGCTCAAAAATGGCAACAATTGCAGTCAAAGCGTTTTGCAGAGAAACGAAAATTTGGTTTTGTTGATGCCCAAAAGGAAGACATGCCTCCAGAGCATATTCGTAAAATTATAAGAGATCACGGTGATATGAGTAGTCGCAAATACAGACATGACAAACGAGTTTATCTGGGGTAATGATGATGATGAGGAATAGTAATAATAACAGTTTTAATGAAGTATGTTTTTACTGAAAAATGATTAAATATGTAATTATAGGTCTTTAAAGTACATGCCACATGCAGTAATGAAATTACTAGAAAACATGCCAATGCCATGGGAACAGATACGAGATGTAAAAGTGCTATATCACATCACTGGAGCTATTACTTTTGTTAATGAAATTCCATGGGTTATTGAACCGGTTTATATCGCACAGTGGGGGTAAGTAACATTAAAAACTGAAAAAATATTATTAATCAAATGTAATGTATAAAGTTAAATTAGCAGTACTCAGTGTACTAAATTTTCTTTAGTAACCAAAGTTAAAATTTTAATTCACCTGTAAAAATTACTACATTTTTGGATAAAACTAAAAAATTGTAATTAATTTCTTTCTTTCTTTCTTTGTTTATACGCAATCAATTAATCATGTGTGTGTGTGTGTGTGTGTGTGTGTGTATCGTAGAACAATGTGGATCATGATGAGGAGAGAAAAACGAGATAGAAGACACTTCAAACGAATGAGATTTCCCCCGTTTGACGATGAAGAACCTCCATTGGATTATGCTGATAACGTTCTTGACGTTGAGCCTTTAGAAGCTATTCAAATCGAATTAGACTCTGAAGAAGATGAGTCTGTAGCTTCATGGTTTTATGAACATAAGCCACTGATTGGAACAAAGTAAGTGTTAATTTGTAAATATAAACAAAACGACTGACATTTGCTAAATTTCATGAAACGATTAGACAGTAGTTAACAATTAATGAAATACTGAAGTGATTTCAGTGGTTTTATCAACATACTTTTTAATGTTAGCAATTATTTTGTTAGCATTAATGAGCCTTTGAATTTTAAGTTATCATTCTGATAAAAACATAGATTAAAAACAAGTTAAATTATTTAAATGATGTATATAGTGTCTGAGTTATTAAGAAATTATGATTAATTAAAATTATCGAATAATTATGAATGCTTAAAAATGGATGTACAATGTGTAATTATTAGAAAATTAATTCATTACTTTCAGACATGTAAACGGATCAACATACAGGAAGTGGAATCTTTCTTTACCTCAAATGGCAACTTTGTATCGATTGGCAAATCAACTTTTAACAGATCTGGTTGACCAGAACTATTTTTACCTTTTTGATCCAAAATCATTTTTCACTGCTAAGGCTTTGAACATGGCTATTCCTGGTGGTCCCAAATTTGAACCCTTAGTTAAAGATTCTAACGCAGCTGATGAAGATTGGAATGAATTTAACGACATTAACAAAATCATCATACGTCAACCAATTCGTACTGAATATAGGATTGCTTTTCCATATCTGTATAATAATATGCCTCATTTTGTGCATTTATCTTGGTGAGTTGTAACTCACATGTTTGTGTGATATTAGTCTTTGTATTTTTATAATTAGTATGCATTAAAACTAGAAAAGAAAAACAATTTTTGTGGCATACACCATAAAGTTAAATATGATAACATATTTGTGTAAAGGAAATATCAGAAATTATGCATTTGAATTCCACTTGAGTTTTGAGATTAAACTAACAAACTAGTATAATCTTACTAGCAACGTGGTAAAATAAAAAAGTAGTTGTTATTCGTATCCTTTGTCAAGGCTGAAAGGAAACCGCTGATTCTACTTACAATTATTATTTAAAATTGGTTTATTTATTGTTTTGTTAAAATGCTCGTTAAAATGATATTAAAAATTCAACTTTGTTTAATAATTATTCTATCGAATAATTAAGAATCCTTGGTGTTCAGGTATCACGCACCAAATGTAGTTTATATCAAAACCGAAGATCCAGATTTACCAGCATTTTATTTCGATCCTCTTATCAATCCAATTTCGCATCGAAACGCATTAAAGGTATGATTTAAAAATACAATATAATTCAATCAAGATATTTGAATTACATTTTTATGTTACTTTAAATGAAAATGATACATTTTTATAATGCACTACTATATTAAAAAAAAAAAAGGTCTTAATTGATTAATCGATTAATCATTTAATTTAGACCGTGGAACCTGAAATAGACGAGGATGAGGAATTTTTATTGCCTGAAAACGTACAACCATTTTTACAAGAAACACCACTTTATACAGACAACACAGCAAACGGTATAGCTTTGTTATGGGCACCAAGACCATTTAATACGCGATCAGGCCGAACACGTCGTGCTATTGATATACCATTAGTTAAATCTTGGTATCGCGAGCACTGTCCTCCGGGACAACCAGTCAAAGTTCGAGTTAGCTATCAAAAATTATTGAAGTATTTTGTTTTGAACGCACTGAAACATCGTCACCCAAAACCTCAAAAAAAACGTTACTTGTTTCGATCGTTCAAAGCAACCAAATTTTTCCAAACTACCACCATTGATTGGGTAGAAGCTGGATTACAAGTTTGTCGTCAAGGCTATAACATGTTGAATTTGTTGATTCATCGCAAGAATTTGAACTATTTACACTTGGATTACAATTTCAATTTGAAACCCGTCAAGACTCTCACGACGAAAGAAAGAAAAAAGTCAAGATTCGGAAATGGTAAGAATCATTTATGTTTATACATCTTACAGTAAAATAGAGTAAACAAAACACAAAGATTTGTTATGTACGTAAATATAGTTATAAACTTAAACCTTCATCTTACGCGTCATTAATGAAATATCCCATGACAATAAATTTCTTTCTCTTTTTTTAATCTTAAATTTTGATTCCATAAAAATTACTTTGAACGATTTGACGCCAAGCTAAGATACTGAAACTGATTAAACATAAGTAATAAGAATTATGTGCCAATAATGACGCTTTGGTTTTTTCAGCTTTTCATTTGTGTCGTGAAATTCTTCGTTTAACAAAACTCATCATTGACTCGCACGTTCAATATCGATTGAACAACGTCGATGCTTTTCAATTAGCAGATGGTTTGCAGTACATTTTTGCCCACGTTGGTCAACTTACAGGAATGTACCGATACAAGTATAAGCTCATGCGACAGATTCGAATGTGCAAAGATTTGAAACATCTGATATATTATCGCTTCAACACTGTACGTATATTTATATATATATATATATATATACGTGTATATATATATAAAATAAATAATATAAAATAATAAAAAAGCACGTATAAAGTATATTTATATGTTTAATTTCATAATGCGTGGAATAATATATATTTATTTTTATAAAATCAAATAGGGTCCTGTAGGAAAAGGTCCGGGATGTGGATTTTGGGCACCAGGTTGGCGTGTATGGTTGTTCTTTATGAGAGGAATAACACCTCTTTTGGAACGATGGCTTGGAAACTTGCTCTCGCGACAATTTGAAGGTCGACATTCAAAAGGCGTCGCGAAAACTGTTACAAAACAGAGAGTAGAATCGCATTTCGATCTTGAACTTCGTGCTTCAGTTATGCACGACATAGTTGACATGATGCCGGAAGGTATCAAGCAAAACAAGGCAAGAACTATTTTGCAGCATTTAAGTGAAGCTTGGAGGTCTTGGAAAGCCAATATTCCATGGAAAGTTCCAGGATTACCTATTCCAATTGGTTAGTATTTGTAAATAAAGTATTTAACATTATGCAGGACTGTTGAGTAAAAAATTAATACAGATGAAAACTGATTATGGTGTGAACATAAGTAAAAAGGTTGTAAATAAAATTATTCGATATAATCTCTTTGGTAGCAAATCTTTGTTACTGTGGTGTTTCTCATTTATCTTTGCTTGGACTATATACTTCATATATGGACTTCATAGGTATAAAATTATGCATAAAAAATGTATAGTTTTGAATAATTCCATAAATTTCCATGTAAACTAATTGAAATGTCAGTGAACGACAAAATAGAAATTAAGAGTTATTATTTCTTTAACAATGTCCGCAATAATCGAACACTTTTATTTTACCACAGAAAACATGATTCTGCGTTATGTAAAAATGAAAGCCGACTGGTGGACAAACACAGCTCACTACAATCGTGAGCGTATAAGACGTGGTGCGACGGTCGATAAAACTGTTTGCAAAAAGAATCTTGGTCGCCTCACTCGACTCTACCTCAAAGCCGAACAAGAACGTCAGCACAATTATTTAAAGGATGGTCCGTATATATCTCCGGAAGAAGCAGTCGCAATTTATACAACAACTGTACACTGGCTGGAATCACGACGATTCGCTCCAATTCCTTTCCCTCCTCTGTCATATAAACACGACACTAAACTGCTAATCCTTGCTCTCGAACGACTGAAGGAAGCTTATAGTGTGAAATCTCGGTTGAATCAAAGTCAGCGCGAAGAACTCGGCTTGATCGAGCAAGCGTACGACAATCCGCACGAGGCTCTGTCGCGAATCAAGCGTCACTTGCTCACTCAGCGTCAATTCAAAGAAGTTCAAATCGAATTCATGGACTTGTACAGTCACTTGATTCCAGTCTACGAAGTCGAACCTTTGGAAAAAATAACTGATGCTTATTTGGATCAATATCTTTGGTACGAAGCTGACAAACGTCGACTGTTTCCGCCCTGGGTCAAACCCTCGGACAGTGAACCACCACCGTTGCTTGTTTACAAGTGGTGCCAGGGTATAAATAATCTGCAGAGCGTTTGGGATGTATCTGAAGGCGAATGTAACGTCTTGCTCGAATCAAAGTTTGAGAAACTTTACGAGAAGATTGATTTAACGTTGCTTAATAGACTATTACGACTGATCGTCGATCACAATATTGCTGATTACATGACTGCGAAGAACAACGTTGTTATTAATTATAAAGATATGAATCATACGAACAGTTACGGCATTATTCGCGGTTTGCAGTTCGCTTCTTTCATTGCGCAATATTATGGTTTGGTTTTGGATCTATTAGTGTTAGGTCTGCAACGCGCAAGTGAAATGGCTGGGCCGCCACAAATGCCAAATGATTTCTTAACGTTCCAGGACGTAGCGACGGAAACGGCGCACCCGATTAGACTGTACTGTCGTTATGTCGATAGAATTCATTTATTCCTGAGATTTTCTGCCGAAGAGGCTCGAGATTTAATTCAGAGGTATTTGACGGAACATCCGGATCCTAATAATGAGAATATCGTTGGATATAACAACAAAAAATGTTGGCCGCGAGATGCAAGAATGCGGCTGATGAAGCACGATGTGAACCTAGGACGGGCTGTTTTTTGGGATATCAAAAATCGACTACCAAGATCCACCACGACAATCCAATGGGAGAACAGCTTCGTTAGTGTTTACAGCAAAGACAATCCAAATTTACTCTTTAACATGAGTGGGTTCGAGTGCAGAATATTACCCAAGTGCAGAACAATGCAGGAGGAATCTACGAGTAGAAAAGGTGTTTGGAATTTGCAAAACGAGGTGACCAAAGAAAGAACGTCTCAATGCTTTTTAAGAGTAGATGACGAAAGTCTTCAAAGGTGCGTTAATTTTATTTATTTTTTTTTTCTGAATATTTAAACACGAGTAGTCTAAAGTCTTACAGAAATATATTCTTGAATAGTGTATAACGTAGCAGAATTATAATTGTAGGATTGTTATTTTAAAGAACTAAATTAAAAAAAAATTAACAACTGTACAAAATTGCTGCTTTTTAAACAAAACGGCATCATTAACGGACCTTTTTCCCTTTTTACTTGCTTGTTACAGATTCCACAACAGAGTTCGTCAAATTCTTATGGCATCGGGCTCAACAACGTTTACAAAAATAGTGAACAAATGGAATACCGCCTTAATCGGATTGATGACCTACTTTCGCGAAGCTGTAACAAATACTCAAGAACTTTTGGAATTATTGGTCAAATGCGAGAACAAAATTCAAACTCGTATCAAGATTGGCTTGAATTCGAAAATGCCTTCGCGTTTCCCTCCTGTGGTTTTTTATACGCCAAAAGAACTTGGCGGTCTTGGAATGTTGTCGATGGGACACGTGCTGATTCCCCAATCAGATTTACGTTGGTCTAAACAAACCGACGTTGGCATCACGCATTTTCGGTCTGGTATGAGTCATGACGAAGATCAGTTGATTCCGAATTTGTATCGTTATATTTTACCCTGGGAATCTGAGTTTATGGACTCGCAACGAGTTTGGGCAGAGTACGCGTTGAAGCGTCAAGAAGCGAGTGCACAGAATCGTCGACTTACGCTGGAGGACTTAGATGACAGTTGGGATCGCGGAATTCCGCGCATAAACACGCTTTTCCAAAAAGACAGGCATACTCTGGCTTATGACAAAGGCTGGAGAATTCGTACGGAATTCAAACAGTACCAGGTGTTGAAACAGAATCCTTTCTGGTGGACTCATCAACGACACGACGGCAAACTTTGGAATTTGAACAATTATCGCACGGATATGATACAGAGTTTGGGTGGAGTCGAAGGAATTTTGGAACATACTTTATTCAAAGGAACATATTTTCCTACATGGGAAGGTCTTTTCTGGGAAAAAGCTTCAGGTTTTGAAGAGTCTATGAAATATAAAAAACTTACCAATGCTCAAAGATCTGGTTTAAATCAAATTCCAAACAGAAGATTCACTCTGTGGTGGTCACCAACTATAAACCGTGCTAACGTTTACGTTGGTTTCCAAGTGCAGCTCGATCTTACAGGTAAATATTTTATTAATCTTGGTTTTTGTTTTGTATATTAATAATTATGAATAAATAAATAATTTACAAATTATCATTTGAAAGTCCAAACTGTAGAATTAATTTCATTAGTAAATTTTAATTTTTGTAGAATATATTCTGTTTCATTGTTATTTAAAATAAATGACAATTTGGATAATAACAAAAACACATCTGTCATTTATTAGGTATATTCATGCACGGAAAAATTCCAACACTGAAAATTTCATTGATTCAAATTTTCCGTGCTCACTTGTGGCAGAAAGTCCATGAATCGATTGTGATGGATTTATGTCAAGTATTTGACCAGGAATTGGACGCATTGGAAATTGATACCGTACAAAAAGAGACTATTCACCCACGAAAATCATACAAAATGAACTCTTCGTGTGCCGACATTCTACTTTTCTCAGCGTACAAATGGAACGTAGCGCGAGCTTCACTTCTTGCAGATTCAAAGGATCAAATGGACAGTACGTCAACACAAAAGTATTGGATTGACGTACAACTTCGATGGGGTGACTACGATTCTCACGATATTGAACGTTATGCTCGGGCCAAGTTCCTCGATTATACAACCGACAACATGTCTATTTATCCGTCGCCCACTGGACTGCTTATTGCTATCGATTTGGCATACAATTTGCACTCGGCTTACGGCAACTGGTTCCCGGGATGCAAACCGCTGATTCAACAAGCAATGGCCAAAATTATGAAAGCAAATCCCGCTCTTTACGTATTGCGCGAGCGAATCCGAAAGGCTCTGCAGTTATACTCTTCAGAACCAACTGAACCATACCTCTCGTCACAGAATTATGGCGAATTATTCTCTAACCAGATCATTTGGTTCGTCGATGACACGAATGTGTACAGAGTAACTATTCACAAAACATTTGAGGGTAACTTGACCACCAAACCGATCAATGGGGCCATATTCATATTCAATCCACGCACTGGTCAGTTATTCTTGAAGATAATTCATACCTCAGTTTGGGCAGGACAAAAGCGTCTTGGACAGTTGGCCAAATGGAAAACTGCCGAGGAAGTTGCAGCTTTGATCAGATCATTACCAGTCGAAGAACAGCCAAAACAAATCATCGTCACAAGAAAGGGAATGTTGGACCCACTTGAAGTACATCTTTTGGATTTTCCAAACATTGTTATTAAAGGTGTGCAATTTTTATTTGTCCTGAATTAACATTTGATTTTAATGCTCAATTAACCTCGTGTAACAACCATGGCTGAGTAAGTTGCAAAGAAAAATAACCAATTAACAATTTACACTTATTGCCTCAAATTGTGCTTCAGTTACTTTTACGTGTTACAATAAGTGATATAATAATATTTAAATTAATTTTCCAGGTTCTGAATTGCAGTTGCCATTCCAAGCCTGCCTGAAAGTCGAGAAGTTTGGTGATTTGATTTTGAAAGCTACAGAACCACAAATGGTCTTGTTCAACTTGTATGACGACTGGCTGAAAACAATTTCTTCGTATACCGCATTCTCAAGATTGATCCTAATTCTTAGAGCACTTCACGTCAACACTGAACGAACGAAAGTAGTTCTTAAACCTGACAAAACTACCATCACTGAACCACATCACATTTGGCCCTCATTAACTGACGACGAATGGATCAAGGTTGAAATTCAACTTAAAGAATTGATCCTCGCTGATTATGGCAAAAAGAATAACGTGAATGTAGCATCGCTTACGCAATCAGAAATTCGTGATATCATTCTTGGTATGGAGATTAGTGCGCCATCTGCACAACGACAGCAAATTGCTGAAATCGAAAAACAAACGAAGGAACAATCCCAGCTAACTGCAACAACGACTCGCACTGTCAACAAACACGGCGATGAAATCATCACCGCTACAACCTCGAACTACGAGACACAAACTTTCAGCTCCAAAACTGAATGGCGAGTACGTGCAATTTCTGCAACAAACTTATACTTGCGAACGAATCATATATACGTTTCTTCTGATGATATCAAAGAAACTGGTTATACTTATATATTACCGAAAAATGTACTCAAAAAGTTTGTCATGATCTCGGATTTGCGAGCACAGATCGCTGGTTATTTGTACGGTGTGAGCCCACCAGATAATCCACAAGTTAAAGAAATAAGATGTATCGTAATGGTGCCACAATGGGGTACACATCAGACGGTTCATTTGCCGAATGCTTTGCCGTCTCATCAGTATCTCAAAGAGATGGAACCACTCGGTTGGATTCACACGCAACCAAATGAGTTACCACAATTATCACCGCAAGACATAACGACCCACGCTAAAATTATGGCAGAAAATCCAATCTGGGATGGCGAAAAGACAATCGTTATTACTTGCAGCTTTACGCCTGGTTCATGCTCATTAACAGCTTATAAACTTACACCTAGGTTTGTTATGTCTTTTTTACTTATTGCTATTATTGTCTAAAAATAAATAAATAAATAAATCATGCATTCATTTGATCCACAAATATTTTTTAATGATTTAAAATTGAAATCATTGATCCCTTAAATCAATCTATAAAAAATTAAATTTTCATTTATTTACATTATTGTGCCATGATGTAAATTAATTTTATTTATTCCAATTACAGTGGCTTCGAATGGGGTAAGCAAAATACTGACAAAGGAAATAACCCTAAGGGATACCTGCCAAGTCATTATGAAAAAGTTCAAATGCTTTTGTCCGACAGATTTTACGGATTCTTTATGGTCCCAAGTCAAGGCTCATGGAATTATAATTTTATGGGTAATTTATATTTACTGTTGTTTTATAGAAAAATTTCCTTTAATAGGTATAACGAATTAAAATAAAATGTATAATTATTTGTGTGTATATATATATATATATAAATATCCGTATACATAAAAAAAATATGTAATTCAATAGAATTCTACAGTCTATTTGATGTAAATTTTAAATCAATATTTTATATTTTTTAGGTGTAAAACATGATCCAACAATGAAATATGAACTTCAATTAGCAAGCCCAAAAGAGTTCTATCACGAAGTGCACCGGCCAACGCATTACTTAAATTTCTCGAATCTTGAGGATGGAGATGGTATGGGTGTTGATCGTGAGGATATGTTTGTGGTTTCTCGTTGAAGTATATCGTTATTTATTTAAACTTGTACAAAATGTTATAAGTATTATAATTGTAATATTTAGTTTTGATATTTAAAACGACACAAATAAAAAAAAAAAAAACACTTTCATGTATCACACAATTTAGTAAATTAGCAAAAATTATGACATATTATTCACAAAATAGTATTTGATATGAAATAAAATATCTTATATAATATAACTTTATATTTTTGTATAAGTCAAACTCAATGGTTATGTTCGCTCTGATTAAAATACTGAACAATGCAAAACAATATTACACGTGAATTGCAATCACACTGCAGCAAGAATGATTAGTGTATCACAACTATCGCCTCAGGTAGTTTTGTTAGTTTGCTATCGCAACAAAATTCTCTTCTGTTTGGCTTTTGCATTATATTTGTGCAATATAGTGAAACTGATATTTTAACAACATTTAGTATATTTATTTTTAAATAAAACATATGTCTATGATTGTATCAATGCCACAGCCATGATCATAGTTTCAATAAAAATATTCCACAATATCAAGCATAGTTGTTATACATTTATAATGAATCGTAGAAAGTTTAATGTATTATACAAATTATAAGTTGTGTATTAATAAAATTATTATTATTAATAAAATTAATATTTAAAATTTTACGATTTAAACTTTTACAAAAACATTTACTTTAAAGCAAAACATTATAGACATATGTTTTACGCAATGTATACAATGAATAATGCTTATTGCAGTACAATATAATCTGTACTCTTTATTTGATATATAACTGAAAAATGTGTAGTGGTAATGTCACTATAAATTATGTAAAATACTCTAAACATAATTAAACGTTAATCCAAGTTTTGACTTAATTCTACAAGTTCAATTACAGCTTCTTTTACTCTTTCTGCATATTCTCCACCTCGGTTAAAAAGGGACATGGTCATTGGAGCTTTATCGTAAAACATAAATTCTGATGTACGATTTGGATCATTCATCATATCAGCACAAACATTTCCATCCATGAAAATTGATGGAAAACACAAAACCATATATATTTTCGCCATGACTGTCTGCTCCTTTACACTTTCCATAAATTCGTTCCAAGTAATCATATTTAAATTATGTGCCTCAAGAATTCTGGTCATTTCGTTGTAATAGTATTTTAACATTTCTTTCATGTATTTATCTCTAAACTCTCTATTACTACAATAATGCACAGCCAATACAACTTCTTGAGCTGGTGGATTGTATCGCGTCCATTGAAAATCAATCAAAACACATAACGGTGGAGAATTATTGTCAAACATGATATTATTGCACCAAAGATCTCCATGAGTTATCACATTTTGTTGTCCTTTTGCAGGTAAAATGAGCTGGTACAATCTATCGCAAGTGGATTGA
Organism: Axea sp. ZL-2020; assembly: GCA_022817665.1. Classification (NCBI taxonomy): domain Eukaryota; kingdom Metazoa; phylum Arthropoda; class Insecta; order Hymenoptera; family Scelionidae; genus Axea; species Axea sp. ZL-2020. The sequence continues at coordinate 15,980 of JABFOX010000310.1, forward strand.
AATTTATCAGTTTTTAAACCAAGTTCCTTCGCTATTCGAATTCCCATATCGACTCCAGTTTGGTACCATTTTTGAAAAAATCCATCTTGTTTCAAAATGGGTTCTGCGTTGAAAGCTTCAGGATAAGCTTCATTCAGAGGTTTTCTCAATCGATTTTCAGCTATAATCGAAGCTGACTGCATACGAGCAATTGCTGATAAAAAAGATTTCATCTTCTCATAACTGAACGTTTTCGATGATGATAAACTAAAATGACGGTTTCTTAAGTCTTCCAAAACTATCGCATCTTTTGTAATTCCGTAACTCATAGGACACCAACTTTCGTCTTTAAAATTTATTTGCAAAGATGGTACAATGTCTCTATAAAAAGCAATTTCTCTGACGAATACACCCATGTCAACCATACACATTGCCAAAGGATCATCTTTTGGAGGCATACATTTTAGGAAGAAGGTGTGTGATTTTTTTATTTTAGATTTCATCTCTTCTATTTCTATACTTAATTTTCGGTGTAGACTTAAGAAACCAAATCTTTCGTCTGAGTATGATTCTATTTTATAATCAAGAAGTTTGAAATCGATATTCCATATTTTCTTAGCCACAGACAATATATCCTCTTCTCCTAAGATTTCTTTATTGGAGCTCATTTTAGTTAGGTTTTTCAAAATTGGCTTTATCTGGAAAATAAAATGAAAAACTAAAATAACAAAATTACATTACATTAAATGAATATGTTTGTACTGTTAAATAAAAATAAAATAATAATGGTATTTTTTATTGTATCGCATTTTAGTTGTTAACAATTTGAAGTAATTTAATTTAATGAATGACATATATGTATAATATCTCAAATAATTATTTCTGAAGTAATAAGCGTGACCAGTTAAATAATTGAGCTCTGATGCAAATGCGTTTGCATTATATACATATGCATAACAATAAATAAGAGCACATTACGACTTTAGGGGATTATTCCACATATGTTAGACTGGAATATTGGTACAAAAGACAAAAAATGAAGATGTCCTCTTAATTGTTAACAATTTAATGAAATGTTGAAAAATTTAAAACTAATGAAGTATTTATTTAAAAGAAATGATGGTTAGTGTAAATCTAATTTTAGTACTATTTTTTATATTTATTTTTTAACAACAGCATAAAAGTGGTAAAAATGAGTTACCTGAGTAAAATTGATGAATTATATAGGATGTAAATTTCTAATAATGTATTTTTTACGTCAAATATATATATAGCTTAAATATATTGATTCAAATTATTGAGTGAAGATGGTGCTGGCATCATTACCTTAAGAGGATATATAATGTCCATTTATTACCGACAGAGCAAACAAATATCACAATTTAAATATTTAAAGATATAATTCATATTTGTAATTAGTTGCATTCATTCAGTTCTTTGTTTCCTATGGAATTTAAAAAAACTTAAATACGTAAAGAAAGAAAATTGATAATTTAATTTAAATTATAAATCTATGGTCACATTGGGAATTCCAAGTGTAATTTAACGACAATGTAACCTCCACATTTGAATAATCCGCTATTTGACAAAATTTTTCAAGCAAAACAGGAGTGACTGGGTGCATCTTATCACAAAGAATTAAATATTATTTTAAATATGTACATTTTTTAAAATTTTTTAACTCTGTATGTAATAAACTGACATTTACCATTATAATATTGTTACGGAAAATAAAAAAAATTGTAAGTTCTAACATCTTATAAACTATACAATCTAAATATATCTCAACTGTAAAATACTTTTAATTACTTTAATTTGGTTTTTTAATATTTGTATTTACAGTAACATGTTACTCTATTGTATTATAAATGCTGCAAGAAATCAATTTATAGGATTAATTTATGTATTATTTATAATTAATTGGTTTTTCATTTGATTATTTTATATTATTTATATTTTATTATATATATAATAAATGTTATTTACAACAAAAATCAATGCTAATAACTTAATGCAAAGACAAATGTATATATTATCAAAATAATGTCAACAATTACAATTTTTGAATATTTCTAT
>JABFOX010000311.1:0-18032 GCA_022817665.1 Axea sp. ZL-2020
CCCCCGCCGTCACGTGTCAACCAGCCACCTCCGCCTTTTCGTTACAGCGTATCGGGGCCCGGGTACCGCCTCCGGTCTGCTGTTCCCAGAAGAATCGGAAACAAAGACGCGCCGCGAATCATGTGTTTTTGCCTGGCAGATCAGTCACAGCAAAAATCTTGAATATCCACAGAGTCGCGGATCATTCGATCCAGGAATTCTCGTCCTCTTTCTTGTCTCGTCGTTAAATGATACTCTCGATTTCTTGTTTCCGCCTCGTGCAAGCCTTTTTACACCGAAAATCTATTTAGCTTTCTGTCTGAGAAGCATAGCTCATAACTTCCGACTTTTAACATTTTATTAGCCCCAAGAGCTGCGGAGCTCGCGCAGATTACACGATCGTAAGCGAGTTCTGCGGGTGACAGAATTGCTTCGTTGAAGCGAGGGGCTGTAAATAAATATCGTAAAATGTGCTGTATAAATGCAACCAATTCGTCTCAGCTTTTTGTCAACAGAAAGGGATGTATTGTCAGTTTAGTTTTTCCACACATCCTTAAAAGTTTAATCTTTAATATCTACTAATTTAGTAAATAAGACTAATCAGAAATATGCATCGTTCTGGAAGACATCTGTAAGAATGTGAAATATTCTGATCATTGGTTATTTAATATTAAATTTAGAAATAGTTTTAATAAATATCACAAAATAAATTTAATAATATTTAATCAATGTGAGAATCTGATTACTTTGAGTAGTATCATTTTCGAGTTGACTTCAGAAGCAATCGCTAAGTACTCATTTCTTGTATCGATATATATTCGATATGTTATCGATTTCGTAAGAGTTGCATTCCTTTTGTGCTTTGAGTCACAATTTTCACAATATTTTCAAGTTTTCTCGAAAGTCACCGCTAAAAGTACCAGTTTTTTTCAAACCCTATTTTTTGTGAAGGCAATTTATTTTTTTACAATCTGGTTTTCACCGAAACATTTTATTAATATTTTATTTATTTATTTTTTTTTTGTATCGAAAATTGGGATATAATTTAGACCAAGTTACGTTTTAATAATCCCTGATATTTTGTTGCAAACTTGAAACATTTTCTGTAAATATTTCAACTGAGGTTAGGCATCAGTATCATACACACAAGACTTATAAGGATAAGATCTTTCAAAATTGTACTACAGTTCATGTGTCTCACCTTGTAAACTACACTAAAAGTGCTACTACATTTAACAGTAGATTCACACGATATGACTCCTACAAAAACACGATTTTTCCTCCACTTAAAAAATACACGGAGTTTTACACAAAAACATGGAAAACTATAACGCCTTCAGAAATGGATTAGTCGATTAATTTGTTAATATGAAGGAATTTGAAAAAAAAACTGGAAGATTCTTACTTAACATTGCAGTTTGTTGCAAAAGAACATTATATCAAAAAATTAATAAAAGCAAAATAAAAGAAAAGAAAAAGAATAAATTTCTCATTTATAAAATAAGGGAAATAACCTTATTGCAGTTGTTTTGAGAATAAAAAAGTATATATCACAATAAATAATAAATTGAATCGTACTCATAATGATCTGCATTAATTTTCTATTCTATCTTCAAAAAGAGATTACTTTTAGTATTGAACGATGTTTTAACAATATTTGTAGCAATTTGGATATTAATAATATGCTTTTTTGGCATTAAAACAGTAAAACAATTTAGTGGAACATATAAAAGAAGTGAAAAATAGCCAAAATATAAACGAATAAAAATTTTAATTTATTTTACGAAAATTTAAATAAATCCGCTTATAATAGTGTAAAAGACTTAATAAAAGTCTTTTACATTTTGTATTGTAATTTTTAATTAAAATTTCTCAAAAGGATTTTTTACAATTGTTAAGAGAAAAAACAGTGGCTCTGGACTCTATACATATTGAAAACATATAATTCTAATAATTAAATATTAGCAAAAAGTTTGTAATATTAAATCTTATTTATCCACTTTACATGGGAGATTTTAAATATATAAGTTTATTCATGAAAAAGTTTATATACATGATTAAGATCTCAGAATATTGTTAAAATTTGTTTTTTTTTTTTTTTTTTTTTTTCTATTATTTTCAGTGGTATATCGAGATTCTCACATTACCATGTTCAAAGGTGTGATCACTCATTTACTATCAATATACATTAAAAAGGAGATGATATGTCATTAGCCGTTCGTGATTACCTATTTAGTGAAATTATAAAAATGTCTAATCTCCAATTTAAAAATTATAAGTATCAATCTAAACATACAGTTATCTTATAATATACAAGAAAAGAATAATCTGTTAGGTTTATTTAATTAAATTAGTTAATTTTACTTTCTGAAAGATACAAAACGAAAATAAATGATTTAACTGCTCCTTTATTTGTTATTCTTGTTTTTATGTTTTGTTTTATTGACAAATGAATTTAACTATTTCATCAAAATAAATAGAAAAGATTATTTTTCTCAAGTAAGTTCAGTTTGTTTTCCACCTTTTCGTTCCAACGTAAGAATTTTTAAATATAATGAAACCATTACAGATATTACTGAATATTTTCTGAATTACTTCTGATTGGAAATTTTAATCTCCTACGTGTAGAGTGGCTAAACATTGAACTCAGAATTATTCACATTCATAATTCTGCAACCACTCTTCCCGCAAACTCTTTCACTAACACTTAAAAAGAACTTATTAATTTCCTGAATTTATTTGAAATTAACTTTACTCTTAGCATCTCTAACCATAAAACTGAACCGATTTGCACTGTAATTTCTTTTATCCAATCCCAATATAATCTGCACATTTCAATTTCTCTATAAGTTTATCTTCTACCAATATCTCTTATTGTTTTTGTTTTACAACAAAGAACAATCTTACTAGCTATTAATTTGAAAAACGCTGTTTACAATCAATCCATGAAAGTAACTTAATTGGATTACACATTTTTTTAATTATGATATAGCATAATTAGTAAATCTATTTTATGTCGTTACAGCAATTACTATCCATTGGTTTCACTTTGTAGTTATCAACTAGATATTTCAGAAAAAAACAGTCTTCATTATTTTTATAACTTCCAATATCTAAAACCATTACGATAATTACATTAAAAAACCAAATATTCAATCTAATTAAATATCATAAGCTTATAATGCAATCCGTATAATTTTAAAATGATATGAACATCCGGTCGAGTGATTTTTAATTTATTTAAGTGTAAAAAATCAATTTCACGATTAAAGTTACAAAATTAATCATTCAATAAAAATTCTCTTACGGAATTTACAGAATCGGCAAAATGATAAATCACGAGTGTCGTTCAACATTTTTTGGGACCAATGTTCCACTCTTACTATTATTTCGCGGTACTTCAGATCGTTTTAATTTTCTCCGCGGCTTGATTTCCATCCTCCGGAAATCACCCTTCTGAAATCGCATCTCAAGAAGTGTAAAGTCTCGGCACCCTCGGCTTAAAAAATTGATCCGATATCTCGGCGTGTTGGCCTCGCAATCCCCCGAGACTGGAAGGAACAATGCCGGCATACGAAACATCAAGAACAGGAAAAAGATTGTAGCTGAGAAAAAAATACATGTACGCGCAGGCACACAGACGAGCACTCAACATCATGGTAAACAATTTCTTTCTTAGGAGTCCACGCATTAATACGATGTACGCGTGCGTAGACGTATTTAAGATTGAATTTGATGTATCAGAACAAATATTCTCAGACTTGATCTCATCATTTTGAGCAAATATACTGGCAAATTGTCTTTCGTATTGACTGATGCACTTTACCCTTGTTCGGCTCCGTTCGTAAAAAATTTAATTCAATAACGTACATCACAAAATAAATAATAACTTTTTTAACTCAGTTCCTCGTTTTTGTTTCACCGGCTTAACATTTATATTTTCCATCAACGGAAATAAAATTTCCAGTCTTTTCAATCATTGTCTGGAGTTCCTAACACCTCTGCTCAGTTTATTTCTTTCTCGATATCAATCTCTGAAAATGACTTCTCAGAATATAAGCTTTATTGCCCTTCTAATTTAAAGTACGAATATAAAATAAAAGATCGAGTCTGTGTTTCATCCCCGGATTAAATCGTATCTCTTTTATATGCGTTGCTTTGAATAAAATCCAATTCTACAAATAACAAAGAATTAGTCCAATTATACACTATTCTAATTATACGTAGTATGACAACAGGTGCAAAATATTTATACTACGTTTCTCCAGTTTTTAATAAATGTATTTATTCGTCTTGCATGGTAAAGAAAAGAATGATACCAAGGTTCCTTAAATACAAGTATTTGAAATATATCTCGTAGGTTACAATGAACGTCGACAGATGAAAAAGAACGTCGAAGAGGGTTGTATAAAATGAGGGAGGAAAACCACTGTATGATTATATCCTACAAGCTTTCGAACTTTAGAATGAGGGAAGGTGATCACGCAGGAAACGAAAAAGGGTAGAGTACAGATTTTCCTTTTTCATCGACATGCACAGGTCGAATAAAAATGTTTCAAAACAATCCTCCTTATCTGAACGTTTACATTTAATATACTGCGACAAATATCTTTTATGCTCGTCTTCTTTGTGCATTCATCGGCTTCAACACTTAAAAGATATTGAAACTGTCGACGACGACGACGACTTACAACGACGATTAGAACGAGCAATACATGGGGAGCGAGTTCATTCTTGGATTTAATGTTATTCAGACCAACGTCTACTTGTACACTCACGAATTTCATATAAAATGGAAACTCGCAGAATTTTTTTTGTTTCACATCAGTATACCAACCACCCTCCAGTTACTAACCTCGGATAATCTCAGAACTAAGAAATCGCAACCTCATTTCGAACTTTCCATTATCTTCCGGTCAATTTCTGAATCCAATTTCGCACATTTGTTCCATGAGATTAAATCTGACAAATGCGATTCTTTTCATTTGTATTTCCAGGTTTTACAGATTAGAAATATGATCAATTGATGTATACACAACTCAACGAATAAATGTCTTAATCTATGATGAAATTTTACAGATGTGTTTGTTTGCGTTAGCTGAGATAAACAGAAATAACATTTCTTTAATTCAGCGATTATACATGCACTTTTCTTCGTTACGAATGATAGCTGTTGTATTTATGCTTCTTTGTTTATAACTGGGAAAATTTTCTCTATTATTCCAAGTGTTTGTCGGGATACGGGTTCAACGAAATTCAAATTGTTGGCTTACAAAATTGATGACGCCATGGCATTTTCTTTATTGGAATTTGAGCAAAGTCCGTATACATTTGTACGCCGCGTAAAACTGTTGGTACATGTGCAGAATAAAGTCGTTCTTTTGCTCGGCTCTATGCAAACGTTTTACGGAACTGTCTGGAAAATTAAAATAGAACTGCCGGAAAGTCGTGGACCCACTCGTTCGCGTGACGTGGAATGTTATCGCGTCTCGGTTTCCATTCTATATATTCCCTATGTATACGATAGCGACTGAAATGACGTCGAAACGATGCGGGAGAGAATTTTGACCCAGATGCAATTGTAGCTACAGACATTTTCGAATTATATTTCGTTGTACGTGCGCAATTCACAACTTTTTCTCGCTTGTTTAGGTACAATTTTATTCACAGACACTGACCCTTAATATTCGAATATTTTTGTACATATTTTCAAACGTTTCCTGTAAAAAAACTTCGTTAAAGCATTAAAACTGACAAAATATTAATGTTTTGTATTCAACAAAATTAAAACATGAAATGATTCGCCTTTTTATTATATAATTTTTAGGATTTTACCATTAATTTTTTTCTATTCTATTTCTGTTTTAATTTATTTATATTCTATTTCAATATAAACACTGATATAATAAAGAAAAGGCTACTTTGATGTTATAAAAAACACATTTCCGAACATGGACATAAAATACCGAAATATTTTTTTGTTATTCTTAGATCATATTATGTATTTAGAGTAATAATAGTAATATTTATTAATTCGTTATTTTTTCATGTATTATGTAAATCATAATTATTGGTGTTGTACATATTAATTTTATAATTTTCAATTATATAAATGCGTTAATTTACATTTTCATGTTAAATAGTCTTCATCATAAGCAGTTTTATTGTTAGCTTAACAGAACAAAAAAATGTTTCATTATTTTATTAGAAACCTTTAAATATTGTTAATAAATTGGAATAAGCAATTCATACAGAATGAAAACATAAATCCAGAAGAAGTTAGAATACAGCGTTTCAGTTATATACAATAATATAATTTTATTAATTATAACATTAAAAATGAATTATGATTTTTATATAATATGTCACATTATTTATCTAGGTAATATAGAGGAGAAAATGTTTTAATTCTATCTAGTCTCTCGTTAGTTCGCTGTATTAATGTATGTCTATGCGTTCAGTGAAATGGTGTGGACATAAAAAGAAAAACATAATTACTATATAGGGGTTGCCAAGAAACCACCCTTGGCGTTACTGTGCACCAGAAGTGCCCCACGGGATAATGTAATATAAAAAAAGATGATTCGCGGCTCTGGACGTACGACAGAGAGAGAACGTCGAGGTTGAATAGTTTCGATCAAATAATTCGTGTAATTTAATAACCTGTAGAAAACGTTCCTTAATAGGAATAAGACTCTTTGATTTTACGAAAATAGACAAAGCTTCTTTTTTGATTATCTTTTGTGACGAAAAAAGCTATCCATATTTTTATGAATTTAGTAAAGAAATTCGTTGATACTAATTTCTCTAATTATATAAGAATAATCAAATTTAAGAATAGTACAAATATAATAATAATTCCAAAAATTTCAACTACAGAAATATTTCTATTCAAAACTTTAGGTGTCTTAGAATAAAATATCTGAATATTAAATAAAATATTATTTATCATTATATATAAGTCACCTGCATCTTAAAATAAGACACTGGTATGTTAAATTACATTTTTAAAACATTAATATTAATACTCATAGTTAAATAAACTAACATGCAATTGTGATTTTAGAACATCATTTGACTGTAATGTACATTCATGGATGAATGATTGTTCGATGTATTTTTATTTATTGAATAATATTGATTGATAAATAAACAGAAATAAGGGGAAAACGATTGCAGCTATTAAAGAGGAATAAGATCGTAAGTATAGACAGAAAAGGAGAAAAATATAGTATTCCAGCTATATCGGTTAACAAGCAGATTTGAAAATATCTTGCGGTCTGGTGATAAGAGCCTTTTTCACGGCATATTCTTTAATATTCAAAATAATCCTCGTAATTATCAAATCCTGGCCTTCATATATAGAACATTCTTGAAAGCAGCCCGACTCCTCATTACGGATGCTGGCATCAAAAGAATCCTTTCTTCAGTCTTTTATTTCTTTTTACGGACGTCATTCGTAAAAAGTAATTCAAAAAACTGCGAGTTCATAAGCATCAACGAAGCGACAACTTTGGCACCCAAAATATTTTCACTTATTTTGCAACACATCAAAATTGTGATTTTTTTTATACTTTATGCATTATCCAATTTATTTTGGACAAAAATCAATTTAAACACGTAAGAAACCCCCTCATATATATTGAGATTAATATAAAATAGAAAAAGGTAAATGTAAAGAAAACAGAAATATGTTTTTTACAAAAAATATACTGAAAATTAATTTAGGTTGTAATATAATATTATTTTCAAAAAAAGTTAAACTTAAGTTGTATTACATTCAAATAATATGAAGGATTTCAATTGATAGATTCAATGGGTTTTATTTTGTATTCTTTAATAGAATTGAAAACTTCATATTATAGTATATTATATTATAAGAATTAATTATCTTTATCACTTTTAAAATAACGTTTTTTTATTTTCGTTTGAAATAATATAATTAGTACACAATATTCATAATATTGTATTCAGTATTTCAGTCATATTCAAATATGTCTCTGTACATATTGGAATATTACGGTATTTCATTAATATAAAGGACGTATACTTATTATATAAAGTGTGAACAATCAGATTACTGTTAAAAAAATAAGAGTGCTTTGCAGAGTTTCATAAGAGTTACTTTTCGAAAGATATACAAATCTTAAGCACCATTTTAATAAGTGTATAGGTTCGGAAAAGATTATGTTGAGACATAAATTGACATACTATGAAAATATATTAACTGAAAAGTTACGGAGTTATGTAAAGCATTCAATAAATTTTTATGAAATTAAAAATATGCAGAGTATAGAAAAAGGTTTGCTTTTCGTAAGTGTCATCATTCACTAGATTACGGTTAAAGTTTGAACTATATACATCACGTATATGATTGTGTTGAAAAATACAGCATCTACCCAAAATTAATTTGTTTCTCTCTTTTTTATTAGAAATTATTAAACATCTTTTGTATCAAACCGTATAACAAATAAGAATAATAAATTTGTGTGGTTCATATGTGATATTTATATATATAATACTTATTCAGTCGACATGTAACTTATGGATAACCCATATATAATTTATTAGTAATTGTAGAAAATTCCAACCCTCCTAAACAACCTCCGCTAAATGCATGAAATCGATGTAGATTTCATCGCTGAATACGTATCAGAAAATAGTTTGTGGAGAACTCTAACTATTCTCGAAATAATTGCAATTTTAGATTCAGGATATTTTAGTTTTACTAATTTTAGTAGATTTATAAATTTTGATAGTTTTGTTAAAACATAATGATGAATATCTCGCGAACTGTTAAAGATTGTTGAAAAATTATTTCAGATTTCTTATCAGTGTTGAAAACTAAAACTTGTTATATTAAAATCCTATATCGGAAGGGAAGCAAAACTTGTTCACAATTATCTAGTCTGTACATAACTTATACTTATTATACATAAGATATTTCAGGTGTGTATGATCCATGTAATATACTTGTAAATAACGAATGTAATATAATATTATCATATCCTTTATGCAATTACTAAATTGCTATATTCGTTGACAGTAATGCCTCAAAATATATTGTTGTAATATTACTTATAACACTTGAGATGTTCTATGGTAGCAGTTTATTACATAACATAAATTTACTACAAAAACCAAAATGTATGATTAAATTAAGTGATTATGTGTAATAAGTTTAAAACATATACACAAAACTTTTAGTTTGAATGAACATATAAAACTTGTTTAATTTCTAATCTCTTGTACTGCTTCATTTTTGGATTAGTTTTATTTAATTACATTCTTATTATGTATTATAGAAATATTACAGAATTGATTCTCAAGAAATCTTCATCATTTTTATTCGTACCGTAACAGTTTTATCTTTATCACTATTAACTTAACTTTAACAAGTACTTCTTTTTCATTAATACTAGTGCAATAATATTATCATCGAATTATGATTTTATTTCTGTAATCAATATTCAAAGTAAAATTTCTGATATCGATATGAGTTACGATTTATACATACAATAATACTTTTCCATTATATCAAGATTGTATATAGCTAATAGAATGAACAATAAAAAACGAAATTTAATTTATTATTCAATACAAAAAATGTTGGTTAATAATTCACATTAGATTAGATAAAGATTTTGTCTAAGAAAAGTGTTTGGTTCGGATCAGACGTTGAAGAGCTTTGAAAATTTAAAATACTCTAATCGAAATTATTATTCCTACAAATGCATATTAATAATATTAAATTGCATATAACTCTTGAGTAGTATAGATGTATATTTAGAAACATGTAGTATGGTATTATTATTATTATTGCTGTTATAATAATTATTACTATTATGAAACGTGCTTCCAATTAAGTTTAATTAATTAATTCCTCTACGATTAAAAACAAAATATGTGTTTCTTTAAAATTTAGCTTATGAAAATTTCCAGATTTAGTTTGAATTAGTCCTGTATGAAAATTCAGTTTAACTGGCTTGGAAAAATGTCGGAGCATACTAAAATGTGACATATAAAAGTCTGCAAAACATACTTAGAAATACAAAATATTTAAAATTTTCGAAGTATGTAATAGAAAATAATTTAATGCTTAATATTTGTCAGAAAATTATAGATATTTGTACATATTTTCCATTACTTTTATTAAAAAGTGAAGTATAATGTGAATCTCTTTAAATATATTTCATGATTTAAAACATTTTAACACGTCCACTTGATTTCAAACAATGAAAAGTCAAAAAATGTCCTAATTTTAATCACAATTTCCGGGATAATTTTTCCGATTAATTTATTTTATTACACACGTTGACTAATTTTTTGAAAAGTTTCTAAACAATATGAAACAATTTCTGAAACGCATGTGATTTTGAAATAATTTGATATAATCATTTACGTTTAATATCAAATTATATAAGAACAAATTTATTTCTATTTATTTTAAATACAATTTAGTTAACAATAAATTATAGTTATAATTAAAAACAGAATAGCTGTAAGGTTTAGTGATAATTTAAACAAATTTTCTTAATATATTATTCAAAATAAATATTCTTTTCTAGCAAAAATATGGTTCGTATTAATGTATAAAAGTTTTTATTGAAGAATAAGAAAATATGGTTTAATTTAAAGAAGAATATTTTATATTAACTCTGCTTCAGTTTATTTATATTTCACGAAAATAATATAATTTAACATTTCTTATATTTTCAGCGTTCAGCTGAAGTACTCAAAAATAATTTGTAATTTTATGTTGATATTACATTCTTTTTTGTTGCATTTAAAATTCTGTTAATTTCTCAAACTTTTGGAAAGTAAAATAAAAATAATCAAAACGATATTTATAATTATTTAAATAAGCTGATAAATGATATTATGTTCTGTGATTGTCCTATTTCGTGAGCTCATGAGTAAAGCTTGGATAATAACTGGCTTTAACTATTACAATGTTTGAAAGTAGTCTCTAAGATTTATAGGATACTGTAACGGGTGTTCTCCACTTTTGTTTGCAGAAGAGACTGGACATAGTCCTACATTCATTTTATTTTATCATTTATTCAATAGTGTCTAAACCAGTGATATTTTAAGACTTACTTATAGGTTGATGACTATTCAGAAAGCACGTTAACGTTGAAAAACATAATGTTGAAGATTCTCTTTAACGATTAAACTAATAGTTAAATAAATTAAAAAACATGTTTCATTTTAATCGTAGTTCAACTTTATGGTGGCATATTTGATAATTTTTTTAATTAAAAGTATAGATATGTATAAGTTTCTTTACATGAAAACTTAATCGAATTCAAACTCACTATGTATCAGGATGGATGATTTAATAATTTATTTTTATTTATTATTTTTTTTATTAATTAATTTTTTTACGCAATATAGGACAATTTTAAATCAAATTTAAAAAAACGTAATAGAATAAAATATTAATATATAGTAATAAAATGTCATTAATAAATTAATATAATATCCTGGTTTATATAAATAAATAAATAAATATGTAATATACAATAAAATTATAAATTGTAATTTATCTGCTTGTGTTTACTAGTTTACTGCTATTTAAATATATTTATTTAAATAGCATAAAAAATTAATTTTATATTTATTTGCATTACTGCATACTTTTGTGAAAAAATTATTTCCCATATAATTGGTTTTATATTTGTTAATAGTAAAACTATCATTCTGTCTTGACAATCTTACTAAAACTTTGAAATTTAATGATTTCAATTATTTATTTAACTCGATATTATTATCTATAAACGAATTTCAGATCACATGTTCTGAGATCTTTTTTAAAAGACAGTAGATTTATAATAGAAGAATATTAGTATTAAACATGGTATATAATTGTATGCGAAATTATTAATGGAGAACTAATTTTTACAACAAATTTACGATGAACAGTCGTGAATATTTTATTTTGCTGTTATTGTATATTATATTGTGATACAACAAATTAAAATTCATGTTTCTAATGCCTTGGAAAATAAAAAGTTTCGGAAAACAAACAAGCAATTTCAGAAAGAATACATTAATACTACTGAACATGATGACATAAGTTTGATCTTGAATATGTCTTAAAATGTACAGCATAAGGTAAATTGATTAATAGAATTAAGAAATTTAGTTTTGAAATGGTGTACATTCTTGTTATTATTGTGTATGCTTGGATAAAATAACGACCATATTGCACGTAATAATTTTTAATGAAACCACGATTATTAGAATTATTAGAATGAATCTTTTATTTGGTCTTTTTGTTAAATACAGGAAGTCCTATTTTTTTTCTGTTCGGGCCAATTCGCGTAAGAGTATTATTTCCATTAGACAGACGTTCTGAATTTTTTTTTTATTTTTCATCTTTTTCCAGTAACAGAGCTATGAAAGAATTATCATAAATAATATGTTATCATAAATATATATAATATATATAGGGATAGTATATTAATAATATACTAGCCCTAATTGAAAAAAATTAGGAAATTGGGAAAAAAGTGTCGCATTTGCGATAAGATATCAATTAGGACTCTACTAAATATCTGATCAAGTGGTGATTATAAGTTTACATATCCTAATCGCGGATCACTTCAACATTACATTTATTTTGATTTGAGTTGATCTTTTAATATCTTTTATTGAATCTTAGTAAAATTCTATTCTACGGGAAAAAAAGCAATTCGTAATATCACATATACGTTTGGCTTAAAAATGTTTAATTTTTAAAATTGACAATAATATTTTACATGTTTTGAAAATAGCGATATTTTCATCGATCTTGAATTATACAACCGAAATATAATTTTTATAATTATATTATAAAAAACAATTACTTTTTTTTATTAATTCATTGTTACTCATCATTTATTCATCATTACTTTTTTTAATTAATTATATTATCATCTTAGTAATTTTTATAAATTAAAAATCGACAGTATATAAAATTAAATAATAAAATTTAAACGATACTATACTTAAATATCTTTAATTTTAATTATTTGTGCTAAAAATAATACTAATTAAAAGCATTATGATAAATATAAAACTTATAAATAATGCACTTGTTTAAACAAGTACTGATTTATGGTAGATTTTATTATATAATTTTTTTATTGATATAATAATTTTTACTAATATAAGTTTGTCCATCTGCATCTCCATTACTTTACGACGTTTCTAAACATTTGTTACTTCTCATTCGTTTGGACAAAAAGTACGTTCTCTTTTTCATTAATGGACGTTCCACACTTACACGTTGTTATTCAAATCGTGAACTTAATGACGAATGCCAAGTGACGAGTTATTTGAAAAATAACAGCTTGTCAAAAAATGGCTTTTGCCTGGAAGCAATGATGTCGCGACGTAACGTTGAATCGTGTTTACAAGATAGAAGATACGCGCATGCTCCTGCGGATGGAGCAATAAATAAGCATGGCAGTAGCGTTGGAAAGGAAGATAAGGAGAAAACAAGAAAAAGAGAACAGAAATGCGACAGAGCGGACAGGCAATACGTCGGTAGCGTTGCTATTCTCGCGTGCATTTAACCGGAGTCATCTATTGTTTCTACTATACACCCGCATATTCGGGGCAATATATCTTTTCGACCCTTATTGCTGAGGGTAGTTTGTCATGTTAATTTCGCTCTCGCGAATTCGAGGGTGACTCGAGCTTTTAACGCACTGCCACCGTTCAGCAGCTCTTCGGCTGCGACGAGATGCAAATCTGCCCGACGCCGATGAAAGGGTTAACTGAACTGCCGTCCATTAATATGCTAATAGTTTTCGACTTTTGAGATTCCGGCTTATGAGAGTTATTATTCTCGAGTAATGACCCGGAAACACTTTTTCCGGAACGATTCTCGTGCGGTTTGTCACCACAGAAGTGTGATATGAAATACTCGTGAGGACGCTTCAGATATCTCATTTTCAATACCATGAATATGCTCTTTTGCAATGAGTGCATAAATTTGGCTGATTGAATGTGATTTTCGATTCGATGAAAATTAAAATTCTATTGCGTACTACGGTAATAAAAGTTAATTAAAGTGTTTGTTCTCGTTTCTTCTTTCCTTTCCTTTATTTTACTTAACATATTAATAGTTTCATTGTTGTTCAAATGTATTCAAAGCATATTTAACTTTTGGCAGCAGTTCAAGTACGAGAGAACTTTTATTCCGCTTGACTTATTCGTAATAGTTTTTTCCTTGCTTTAAATGATCTCAAAGTATTGGTGATTATTTGTATATTTATTTTATTGCTTACTTGCTTCTTCATTCATTCGTTTATTTGTTTATTTATTTTATTGTTTATTTGTTTGTATATTTATTTATTATTTTTGTTCTTGTTTGTTTATTTATTTATTTCTCTATTTATTTACTTTTGTTTATTTTTCATTGACGAACTAAATATGTTTAAATTATTATCGCAATTTGTGTATTTTTTATATTATTAACTCTTATTAAAAGTTCATTTGTTTCGTATATATTTTAAGACAAATCAATTAATTGCAAACATTGCAAAATGTTGTATGTTTATAAATATTGTTATTTTTAATGTAACAAAAATATGGCTAGAATTTATTCGTGTCAGTGTGATAATACAATAATTAAGAATGTGGATTATACCACACACGTTTATATTATTTGTATTGCATATTATATAGCATATTTTTCGTAAATTTGCGTAGAAAAAATATTTATCAATAATGTAGTAAAATATCTGTGTGAAACACAGCACTTTTAAATCGTGCCAGATTATGGATATATTTACCATGCCGATATATTATATACAATATTGTTATATTCTTTATTTGTAAATATGTAATAAATAAAAAGATTTATATTAGTTTGAATGATTCTTTACTTTCTACTTTTCACAGATAATCACTCAACATACCGAATCGTAACATATGGTGAATAAATGTGCTCGTTTAATCGTAATATAAAATAAACAATTTTGTTGCCTAACTTTAATGAACATTTCGAAATAAATATAAAAAACGTGCATTTTATTAATTTAATAACATTAGATTTGTGTGTGTTCGATGGATTAATTATACTAAACTTTTAGAAATAATAAATTTTTATTAATTTTTACAAGATCAAAACTTAATCCAAAGTAAATGTTTTATTGTAAACCATTTATAATGAATGTTACAATTCTGGTAAAAAATTATTTCATATTGTTCATTGCAATATTTTCCAATTATACTTGTTTTTATCTGGATCTATACCCATTTTCAGTGACGGTAAATATTTACAAAAATTAATTAATTTAAAAAATTGTAATATTAATTTAATAACTCTAATACATTTCCAATAAGCATTAAAATGTTTTTAAATAAAAGTTGACGTCTATTTTAATATATATTAAAATTTGGTTTATAATTAGTTGTTAAAATCATTTGTTTTTAAACATTAGACCAAACATAATCGTAAATTTTTTTGCAAAAACGAATACTTCTTTTAATAAATAAGACGATATGAATTTTCTAAAGTTTGCGAAACTAACTTATTTGTATTTTATATCTCGTGTTCTTTTATGAGGCATAGTAAAAAATTTCATAAGTTCAAATTAATTTGGCGAATTAAACGCGCAGGGTGCCTTTATGTATCGTTCGTTTATATTTTGGTGCGATCGCGAATGCATACATCTGGCGAGCCAAAAGTGCGCGATGCAATCGCAGCTTGGATTAGAGCGTGGTGGCTTTCATTTGCGAGCTTTACGAGTTTTTGAGATTCGCCGCACTAGGAATCGGGCCGACACGTCAGGCTGTAAAACTTTTCATGCATCTTTTACGCGGCTTCGAGCGAATCCTATTACACGCAAATGTGTGTATGTGTATACGTGTACGATGGGGCTGTGTACTTTTCATACGTGTGTAATCATCAATCTCGCCGGATTAGATTTTTAAGTGCTTTGAACTCTCAAAACCATGAGGATAGAACTATTCGTTGCTTGTGGTATTCTAGGAGCTTGTTGATATGGAAATTTAAAAGATCGTCCTCGATTAATGGAAAACATGATATAGTACGGTTTTATTTTCAGTACTTTTTTATTAAGTAAAAATTAAACTTTTAAAGTTAAGCAAATGAAATTATACATTTTTATTGTGATTCAAAACATTATAAAGCAACAGTGTAGCTAACGATAAATTACAATAACATATAACATATTATATTACACTTTTTACATACATCTGAATACATAACATATTTATATTATACTTTTTAAACTCATATCCGTATACTATGCAATTTATGAAAATATTAATGAAATATTTCATTTTGAAATGAACAAGAATATTTTTCTAGTTATTTTCGATAATATCTGGAGCAACAAAATTTATTTAGCTTAAAGTTCTACTACGAATAAAAGCTTTGAGAAAAATTATGAAACAATAGATTGTCATAATTAAATTATTTTCATTTAGAAATGCCATAATATAATAAAATTTATTTTAATCAGTTCGTATAGATTACGTATATATCTAATAGTAATTGCTCGTACACTTTTAAAACTGTTCTACTTTCTTTTTCCGATCGAAATTTTCTCAAAGAATAAACGAATCTTCTTATTATTAAATGAATTTGTTTAAACATTAGTATACAAGATAGTGGCATGACTAATTTGTTAATTTTCACATCATAATTAATCGTATTTATTTATAGTATTCTGTAAAAAGTAAATTAATATAATGTTAAACATATTTGTTATTTGTGGCATTTTTATATAACAACAAAAAATTTATGACAATAATTTTAAAATAAATAAATATGCATTTGTTGATTTTGAATTTATTTATTTTTAACAATTAAATACAATTACATTCGTCGATATTTTAAGCAAAAAATTCTCCAGTAGTTCCATGTAAATATTGCCATGTAAAATATAATAAAATGCAACATAAATGTTTACTATAACAAATATTGTATTAATACATATATTTTAATAAAAATAAATAAGTAAAAAAGCATACCATCAGTGATTTTCAACCTAAACGATATATATTATTTTAATAATAAAAATATTCATTTCAACTTTTGAAAAGTATAGTAAATAAAATTAGCATTAAAAAAGTATACTTAAACTTCCTCATTTTTATTACAATAATATATTTTATGCAGTCATTACTTATTGTGATAATATTGCTTTTTCAGCTAATACTTTGAGTAATGTAACCGAATTGTTAACATAAGTAAATTGATAATACACTATAAACAATTAACAGAAGTAACGTGGCATATTAATATTAGCACTATTGTAAAGTTTGTTATAAAACCATGATGTTTATTATTTGACGTATAATATAGAGAAATCAGAATTACACAAATTATTAATTGATGAGTGTTGTGTTAGAATAACGATCATATACTACTCCCGGTCGAGCGATCCTTTTGGTAACAAAAAATGTGTCTCGTCTAATAAAAAATTTCATACGAAATATGCACTTACGTAAAGTTTACATCATAATGTAATGTACACTATAATAATAACTCGTGTTATAAAATAATTTAAACAATATGTAGCGAGACACTACACATATGGAAAATTTTTTCATAATTTTTATTTTTACCAATTCATAACATCTAATGCTTATTATTTTTATAAACTCACACTTACATCGTAAAATCGAACAATATAAATTTTAGCATTTAAAATTGTCAAAATTCTACATATTCATCATAGATAGATATCAATTAATAGTATCATGTAGTATACGAAGAGCGTTTAATTAGTTCGTAGAACATTCACAATATGTTATATTGAAAAAAATTTGGTTTTAGTAAATGTCCCACTAAATTCTGATGAAATTTCAGCTATAGCTGATTTCAATATTATAAGCGATAGAAGCAACAAAATTGTGTTTATTAATAAAAATAGAAAAAAATGTGTTTTGTTCGGTAATTAAACACTTTTATTTAAAAGGCTTGACACTGAAAGAGATCAAAGCTGAATTCGATGGAATTCATGGCACATCTGTTTCTGTGTTTGCGACTGTTTACAATTAGACAAATGAGTTTAAACCTGGCCGTA
>JABFOX010000312.1:0-18032 GCA_022817665.1 Axea sp. ZL-2020
AATATCTCGATAAATGTTAGAAAGCGCCCACAAAGGATTTGCATATAGCATTAAAAACTAATATAGAACACAACGTAGAAATGATGTAGCGTAACTTCGTAATTATCAAAAAATTTCATATACATGAAATTAATTTCGTTATTACAACACAATATTATTTTTAATGAAAATGGAGCTAAGAATACATTGTTTTATGAAAAACAAATTTAATATTTTGTATAATCTTATTTTATCTTAGATAAAATATCTTATACATTTATTAAACTTACTTTGTTGATGTTTGTAAAATTCTTTTCAGTAGCTGACGCAATCTGCAAAAGAAATTATTTTTAAAATAATTTAACAAAGTATTTAAAACATTTTTTTATTTGTTTTATTAATATTATGAGATATATAAATTATCCGGTGCATGTTTTAAATATACACACATGCACATAAACATATTTCTATAAAATATATTTTTAAACATGTAATTTATTCTTGCTTTCATACATTTATGTTATATATATTCGAATAATTATACATAGTATTACTATTTATTAATTATACAATGCATTATCATAGGTTTATCCTGAAGGTATAAAATTTATTTTATACATTTTCACGAAATATATTTTTGTCTATATAAGAAAGTTTAATTGCATTACATAATAGTAGTAAATTAATTTTAATTTATTATAATTTAGGATAAATCATGATTTATCCTAACATTAATTTTATATATTTATTATATATATATAATATAAAAAATTAAATTTATAATATTTAGTTACGAGTAATATTTTTCAAATTGCAAATTGAGTATCAAAAATTGTCGTAATATATATTATCGATTGGAATAATAATACTGGGTATAATTAGTGTATACTCTTTTATTTATTGAAGTTATTCGTTATATAATAATAAACTCATGATTATTATTTATTTGGTCAGATTAATTGGATGTATTTTTGCAAACATTTCTGTTTACTTATTTAATTTTTTGAATTCTTTGAGACTGAATCCTACAATTTTAATAAATTATTTACTCAGATAGAGCTGGTTCTTAATTTTGTTACATTATTTTTTGTTTAGATTTTCTTGAAAAAATATTAATAACCATAAAATCTATGTATGTAATTTTAATGACGATATACAATGTTCTAATGTAATATTTTTATAGTGAGGAATAGTAATGAAGACTGGAATTATGTAAAATTAATCAATGTCATTTTTTTCAGATTCTTACTTTTTTATTAGTGATATCTGTTTGCCAATCACAAAAGTTTTATGGTGTTAATCCTAGACCATTAAACGTTATTTTTGGGAGTAAAAATAATTAGCTATTTTGTGTAATAAAAGGTATCTTGATAAGTTTAAAATTATACACTAAAATGATATTCCAGAACTAAAAATTTGTATTAAAATAATTAATAACTGTATAGATAAGTAATGAGAACATTGTGCATGATTTTAGAATTAGATATATCAATGGCAATCTTAGAATTTTAAAAGTAGAAAACACTAAATAAATTAAAATGCATCAGTGACGTACTTTTTCAACTGAGAATATATGTAGTTATATAGTTTAGTCATAAATATGTTAACAAGTATTACTGTTGAAGAATCTTGTATTGTTACTTATAACATAGATTAACTATGTATATAAATATCCTTTAAAGAGGAATTCAAATTCAAAATTCTTTAACTTTTAATTTTATAATTTTTAATTGTGTTCCGGTTTAAAAATATACAACAATAGTAGGATAAGGAGTTGATAAATAACATGCAAAGGAATGACAAGATTATAGCACTATAGCAGCATCATAATTGTAAGCCTTACACTGCTACCTTCTTCATGCTTTCCGTTCCTTAGACGCAGTCAATGTAACGAAAAGTCTTGCTCTAGGTGTATACATACTGACATGTTAGGCCGATTATCAAAATTCTTTGGTACTTTTGTTTTATTAGTGTTAAAATGTTTAAAATGCCTTTGTCATACTTTTATCACATTTATTGCATCTCTTAAAATTAAGACATGAAAAAGGCAACAGTATGGATCTCCATCAATATTCAATAAATCTCAGCATAATAATCTTGCCATTACTTGTTGTTTATTGTCTGTTGGATACCATTTTCTTACTCTACTTATGCCGTATTGATTTTTTTTTATACAGAATAATTGACATTTTCTATTCAGGTTATATGTTGCAGAATATATATTTAATATTTTGTAATGAAATCATATAAAATGTTTTATTTTAAAACTTACCGATAATAAACTGATTAATACAATAAATAAAGAAATTTTATCCATTTTATTAGGTAAAATAATATATAAAGTATATAAAGAGTACTAATAAAATAGCTCAAGCAACATTTAGACTGTGATTAGTAGATTGAATAACAATTGAAAAATCGAATTATAATGAGAATTTAATAAGTTAAAAACAATGCCTCAAAATATTAACAAACGCTTTTCGGTTTTTCGGTGTATCGATTATGACTATTTCATAATGACTATTAATATTTATTATTATATGATATTTATTATTTTGTAATATTTATATATATATATTCGTTATCTAAACTTTTACAGAAAACTACTGTTATAATTATTTTTGTTAATCTTAATTAACTTTCAGTATAATTATTTTATCATTATAGAATAAATTAATATATATGTTATATTAATGAAATTATACAACGATAATTGAATAATTAATGTCAAATATAGTGTTAGAAAGCAAATTGTACGGTCACCAGTACGACGAGTTTTTATTTATTTAATATGTATTAGTAATATATAAGCCTACGTTATGAGAAGTTACAAATGATTTGCACGTTGCAATGGTAATGATAATCTAATATAATTTTTAGCTGTTGAGTCAGTTATATTTTATTGTAACATTTTTTAAAAACTTAAAGATTTTTTAATTGTGTTTAAATACTGAAGTTCGAGTCGTAAAAGTAATTAATAACAAACAATATTAAGGTAAATATCCACTTATAAATATTAAAAAAAAAGTCACTGAAATCTTTTTCTTTAATTTTCTAAAACTCAGTCAGATAATCAATTCATTTCGAAATTTGGACGAATACTAATATTAAAAATAGTTTCATCTCGAAAAATATTAAAAATCTTTTCATCAATGATTTTTCCAGTTGTAGTTCTATTTGTGTAAGATAAATCAAATTTTGAAATAAAACCAGGGTTTCAATACATACGATGATTATTTTCAATAGTCATTTGCAATTTTTTAAAAATAAAAATACTAATGCAAAACAGTTAAGTATTTTAAGTATACATATTTAAATACTGCACAGTCTATTTTTAATAGCTTCATCTCATTTATACTCAAACCTTTGAAACTGCATTATAATTAAATTTAATTAATAAAATTTGTATTAACTATATTATAAAGTGACATATACTTTATAATAATATTATTGTTAAATTCAACACAGACGGAGTCCTGAGGAATTAAATTTAGGATAGAAGGATTAAATTATCTGTATCTATAATTCTAATCTCTTCTTCTAATTTTAGAGTATATTAGCAATATTATATTTTAATTAAAAGATATATTTTAGAAATAATTTTCTTACAAATATTACTTTTTACATAATTGTTATAATATGGTGTCAAATAATTTTATTAGAATTAATAAAATATGATACAATTGTCCATTTAATGCATACGCATAGGATACTTAAATTAGAAGGAGAAACAATATAACGCAATAAAATTTTAATGTCATGGGACAATATATTTTATATTTTTATTTTTAAATCATGATCTCAAATGAATGACATCTATATTTTTTCATTGATTATTAACTATTTTATCCATTCTCATTCATTTTTGTTCTGGGTTATACATCTTTCCATATTCCTGAAGCATGTCAGTTACACTCTTGTATGACATAATCTGTCAGAAAAATTAAAACAATGATAAAATATGTAAACATTTAATGACAGATAATATTTAAGATATTTAATTTGAATAACTAATACCTTAGGTTTCAACAGACTAAAATTATGTGCACTATTTTTGGATTTCTGTAAAAATAATAAAGTATTTACATAAAACACATAAATTAAAAGTTTTATTGAACACATAATTAAACATGTAATACGAAGTATATAATTAAATAATTATAATGAAATTTAAAAAAAATATTAAAGCAATTTTAAATGTAAATGTATGTTTTATAGTGAAACTGAAAGAATATCGGAATAAAAAAATATTATTTCCTATTAAAACTTCTAACTCAAATTCCTAACAAAATTCACTTACTCCACACTGATTCCTTACTAAGCATTAAATAGAAAAGTAGCAAAATAACTTGAAATTTTTGTCAGTGTATGCTTTTAGTACAAAAATATGAAAAATTAATTGAAAAAACAGTTTATAGTTGAAAAGTATTATTTAACATTACTTACCAATGCGTCCTGGAGATCCTCTAAAATTGCTAAAGATTTAACTGCGCGTTCTTGATTTTCATACTGTGTAAAAAGTAAATATATTTTACAACGTTAATATTCATTTTAAATTTAATTAGATGTTATATCTTATGTAAATATATAAACATATTATTATTACATATATATTATTACAAAAATACTAAAGATTAAAAACAATGTAAATTATTTCTTAGAAACTTTGTAAATTTGTACTTTATTCAGATATTGTTCAGATCTATTTTATTCCTTATTTTGTAATAAATATAATTATTATTAACTTTTTATAACATGAGTATTACAGTATTGTATTATGATTCATATAAAGTTCAAGTTTAATTTATATTATTGAATATTTCAGATTAATTAAGATGCGGTCTGTAATTTTTTATAAAGTAATTTGTTAACTATTAGCTTAAACAGCAATCAGATTTAAAAGTAATAGTATATTTTTAAAATAACAAAATTAAAAAAAAAATTTTTATTTAATTTTTCTTAGTTCGTACTTCATATTTCTTATTTGAGATGATTTTAAAGTGATTCTTTAAAATGATGCTTGTATTTTCATCATATTTTTGACAATAATGAATACAGAACAATATATATCATAATAATTAAAAATATAAATTCCATAAACTTGTCGTACCATTTTAGTTTGATTAATATAATAATAAATGCTAGTGAAATAAGATAATAATTATAATGTGAATAATAAATTATTTATTTATATATCTTACCATGAGGTATCTAATTGTACTTATATATTCTGAGATAATTTTGTGTTTGTTATGTAGCTGAAAATGACATTTTATTAATTATTACGTTAAATTTATAAATAATTGATAATAAAAGTATTATGCTTACCAAAGAATCTAATGACTCCACACGAACGTCAAATTTCTCAATAAAATCGCTAATTTTAAGCTGGAATAAAATAGTGAATATAGATCAATACATTAGATGTATAAATTAATTATATAATACATTTATATGTCATAATTTATAAACTAAATTTATTACATTTTTATATAATATATTACAAATTATAATAAAATCAAATGAAAATAAAATTTAATGATTCTAATAAATTTGTTTGACCTTGGAGAAACTAGAATTTCTTATAATCAAATGTAATACGAAAGATAAAATTGCCAAATTAGCATCCAGTATAACGTGCATTTTTTGTTGTGTTATTGCATGTTTTATTATGTAATTTTTATTTGCTCACAAAAAAGATTTTATAATATTAAAAGTAGATATTATATATTAATAATGATTACAATTATTATTTATAGTTTATTTATAAGTATTATAACGATTAACTCAAAAAATCTGTAAAATTAAATTCCTCTGAAATTAAACTTGTGACCTAAAGTCTTTTACAAATTAATAAATTATGACGAAATTTTTATAATATGAGTTTTTTTAATGAATTGAAATCGTTATGGTTTAATATTATCAAAATCAGTTAAAAGTATTTGAGCGACGTAATTAAGAAGATAAAATTACTAATTTTTATGATTAAGCATTTGAAATAGTACTTAAATTAAAAAAATTCAAGCTCGTTTTATTATGTTCCAACACATTTTTTTATTATAAATTATTTTGATTTCTGTATTAGATTCTGATTTTAAAACTTTTTAAGAGACAATACAATTTTAAAATCAAAAGGTTTTAAGCTTATACAGCTATTTCTATATCAAATGTTCAAAACGTAGGAAAAATGTGTATTTTACGATAAATCATATCTTAACAGTTAAAATGTCAAAGTATTGCTTATTAGCCCTTGCGCTACGGCGGGCTTGTGACAAAATATGATCGCTGTGAAGGAAGTGCATTAGTGACTAGCTGACACTGAGGTACGGAATTCTATGAACTAATTAGAAGTCGTTTCTTGTTCTCTAAATTTTACAATGATATTTACAAAAGTATCTCATATATAACCCTTTCGGAGTGAAAGGGTTAATATATATTTTATGTGCTTTATATGAGAAAAGAATTAAATTATTTCGTTATTTTATTAGAAATTAATGTGTGTTAAGTCTGAGGTTTCATACAAATCCAACATATAATTTGTTTCAGTAATATTCATGGAAAAATTTAAATATTATACTTCAAAGTATCCTTAACTGAAAACTTTCTTGACTTAAGAAAAATGTTAAGCAAAAATGAAATAAGGAAAATGTATTTATCATTTGTATTATTATATTATTATGTGTGTGCACATATATGAACAATTATAATTTAGTACGTGTATCTAAATAAATTATGTGTACTTATATTTTATTTTAATTTAATGATACACAACGAGACATTTTTTATTTTGTGGAGTAAGTATATGTAAGCAAATGCATATAAACATGAGAACACTGAATAAGTAATTTTGTTTATCTGGTTTTTTGATAATTAAATACAATAAAAATAAACATCAAATTTTAAATACGAAAGTCCAAGAGTTTCTTCAATCGTATAACGTGAAATAATCAAATATGTTTATATAATTATGTATGTGCGAATATATGTTTGGATATACAAATATATACACACACATGTTCACTTGTTAACCTAATTTAAGTTCAATAATATGTTTTGGAATTTCTAAAAATATTCTTTACGCATACATGCAAAGGCATTATGAATACAATCTGAAAGAATGACCATTGAAACTGTAAAATTAAAATCTGACTAATTTTTGTATTTACAAATATCAAAATTTTTAATTAAGATATTTTAAACTATATTATATTAAATTTTAGAATTACAAGACTGAAACTGATTTTCTATTAATTTTCTCCAGAGTTCCTTATCAGAAATTAACAAAAAATTCTCTTTATATTTAAACATTATGTATATATTATAAATATAGAAATATTTTATATTAAACATACCAAAGCAAGTGATGTTTCGTTAAAGAAACTAATATTGTCTTCCTCATAAGAAATTTCCTAAAATTAAATAAGTGTAATTACAATTCATTTTCGATTAAATGTAAATCTAAGAAAAACAAATATAATAAATGACCTAAATTTAACATATTTCTCGATTTTATTTACTTTAATCTAATTTAAGCAATTAACGATATGATTCCGTGAAAAATGAATCAATTTTAAATTGTAAAAGTATAAGAACCTTAGAGAGTTGACTTCATATACATTAATTTAAATTTAAATTTTATATAATAAATTTACTTAATATAAGTACATTTAAAGTTTTTTAAATTGTATTTGAATAGTTTACCTTTTTAAAGTTAGTAAGTAAAATATTGAGTTTCTGTTGAGTACATCCACGATGCTGAAATAAAATAATCATATTATTAACATATTATTATTTAAATGCAAATCTTAAGGATTCGTTTAGCTACATTCAGTTATAATATAATAAAAATCTAATAATTTCTATTTGTAATTAAAATTATCAATTCAAAATTTAACTGGGAATAATTAATTTTATATAAAAAAAGAAAAACAAACAAACAAACACAATCCAACAGAAGTCCAGCATAAATTTATTAAACTTTTTTCAGACTGTTGTAATTTTCATAAGAGATTTGTTATTGACAGTGTTAAATTTTTCGAAACATATCAATATATTTTTATGTACAATGAATTTAGATCAAGTTGTCTGAATTTATTGTATTTTATATTTATCCATAATGCATTGATTCAAAGTAACTATCTAAATGTAAAGTACAAATTTAAGTAATTATACTGCGAGTTATTAATTATTCTTTTTATGTTTTTTGTGCATTACAAGGTAAAATATAATAGATATTGTTGTATTAGATGTATTAGATGTAATAGATGTATTAAATATTTATTACATATGTAATTTCTGTTATCATATATTATAAGAATAATATTATGATTGTTAATAATTAATTAATTACTAAATATTTTTCATTACCAAGTTAGCGTCTATTGTATCCAAGTGATACGAATAAGGTGCTTGGAATTCATGGAAATACTCCTGAAATAGATAAACGTTTTTGAATTTAGAAAGTTGATTATTATAAGAATTATATGTAAAGTCATATAACAAGACACATGATAGAATTTTCAAACTTTTGTTTGTGGTCAGGGCATTTACGTATTTTTTTATGTTTATTGCTGGCATATTTGTAGTATATAACCATTGATAGATACTATATTGTGACCATTCAAAATTATTGAAAAAATAAATAATTGATATATTTGTGATAATCATTCAATGACTTTTTGGTTATTTATGTATATTCTATATGTGTACGAGTAATGTAAATAACTATATATATATATCAAAACCATTTTAACAAATAATTTTTTTAATTTATAATAAATATAAAAACTCAATTTAACAAAATGAGATAACACAAGTAACATTAATTAAAAGTAAATAAAATCAATTCGGTGTAATATGAAAAATTTTAACGTTACAATAAAGATTAAAAACATCGCATTGCAGTTAAATGTTTAACAATTTATGAAAATCACGTCGGAAAGTTTAAACATGTCTATAGTAATATGAATTAGTCTGAAAAAGTTCTATAGAAGATTCTGAAAGAGTCCTATAATTTTCATTTTAACAAAAATCTGGAAAACTTTTAGATTTCCACTTGTTAGAATTACATCGAAGTCTGAAATTGTTCAAACTTTTGGATAATTTAGACAGTTCGATAATATAATAATAAACATGTTCGTACACTTGTTTCCAACAGCCAGTTTTGTGTATTTTTCTATAAATTATTTCATAAAAAATATGTCACGGCTAAATTTATAATTAACGAATTTCTTTGCTATTACAAATCAAGGCAATTAACAAATAGAATTTAAAAATGTTGAACTCAACTGATTAGCAATTATATAAACATGTAATTGTGTTTCTTGTGCATGCAAATTATCGTTGTATTTTATTTTTGCAACTTTACTTACGAGTATTGTTTTGAAGAGTCTAAGTAATTTACCGGTTGGTATTTGGTGGAGTACAGACTGAAATTATAGAATTTACATTAATTATTTTATTTTGGAAATTAATATTAGTTTTCCTTTATAAGTTTATATTATAAAATTATTTTAATGATTTCTAGCAAATATAATAACATTATTAATGTTATGAATTATGTTTAATTTTAATAATTAATTTTTGTATAGTTACCCTCCATAAATACTTTTATGTTTATTATAGTGCAATAAAAATATATACAATAATGAAAATATTATCTCCAGTATGTTAGTATTTCTAGTCTTTTTTCAGGAAATTATTATAAAGTACGAGCGAACAATTCACATTTAAACTATAATCAAAATAATTCTATATTATACTAAATATTTTACTAAAATGATTAATTATTAAAATTAAATGAATTTATCTCTTTTAATATGGATGTATAACGTACTAGATTGTTAATAAAAATACAGGAATTGAAGTATTATTTTAATATTTTATTAATTTTGTTAATAAATTACATAAAGTACTTACTAATATTTTCTCAACTTCTTTTAGTACACCATCGAAGATAATATAACATCTTGATGAATCACACTGTATTAAAATTAAAAAAAAATGTATTATGTATTCTGATTAAAATATTCGTAGCTTAACACATTATGTAAAGTAAAATAATTTTTCAGCAAATTTTATCGAAAGCTATATTTAAGTGTTTAATAATTAAATAAAACAGGATATTTACAGGATCTACTGGTTCTTCCAGTTCTTCCGATTCCGTTAATGGTTGTGCCTACAAATTTAGATTAAAAAAAAACAACTTTTGAATATTTTACTGTATTTTAAATTTTACAGTAATTAGTTTATTAAATTCAAGTATACGAAAGAAAAAGAAAAAGGAATTTCATACCAAAATACACGCACTGATCAGTAACGTTAATCCTACAAATTTGAACATTTTGTAATGATTATTTCGACTGAGATAAAAGAATAAAACATATCAATAGTAATAAAGCTTATTTATAGTATAAATATACTTCATTACTACAAGGAAACTGCTATATTTGTTTAATTTAGAGATATTTTAATAGATTATTTCAAGTCAGAGTTTATGATTTTATTAATCCATTCATCAAATAATTTTATCATAATCTTTACAAAGATAATGCCAGTTCAATTAAATTACAAGAATAAATCTTTGAACTGACGTGTTATTACTGATTCATTATACCAAATTAAAACGAAAGGTTAAAAGTATATTTTACAAAAGTAATTTATGAACCTTAATTTAATTTATGATACATTGAATTTATATTTTCATAACTTATTCAGTGATAAATTCATTGAGGGACAAATAATAATAGCATACAATACGCATTAAAATTATCCAGTAAATATACTATTCAGTTTATTTTAATAACGTTTAAAATATTTTATTACAATACAGTTATATATGAATCGCTCAAAAGCTAATGCTATTAAGTTCATATCACTATATTTTCTGGTTTTTGGCAATTTTAATGGAATAAAATTTATTCGGTGGAATTTAATTTTTTTTAAATCTAGAATAGTAATATATTTACAATAGTGATACTTTCTTTGTTGTACTGTTCGTTAGAATAGCATTAATAAAATGAATTTTATCTCATTAAAATTGATTAAAATCAAAAAATATCAAAATAATTTTAACCGTATTGTCCTATGAACGACCTAAAGAACAATATATGTAACAATAAAATAAATAAATTATATTACGTTAAATAATATATTTCATTTCTAGAATAATTTAACATTATTTAAATTATTTTTAATTATTTAGATTGTACCATCCGTAGTACAGTAAGTGACTGTCGTTGTGATAAAAATTGATCACGAAATTGTGCAATTAATTGTTATTTAGTTATTTATATTGCTATTCTCATTAGACCGTTATTTTAAAAATAATAATTTTTTACATTTTTATGTAATTATAATAATCAAATACAATTAACAGCAGTATTTTTTATTCCTTAGTTTTTTGGAAATATTTTTACATTTTTAAATAATATAATATAAATGATATAAAAATACAATTTCTATTTTTTACTATTCGTACAAGAAGTTCAGCTGTCTTTTTATTTGGCAAATGTTTATTTTTTGTATGCTAACCAGAAAATAGTTGATTTTACATTTTAAAAAAACTTATCTAATTTTAAGTAGAATCCGTTAATTGTAAGTAGGAAATCCGGTCAAATAATAGATGAGTGGAAATATAACAATAAGCAGATTCTAATAGTGGTCAAAAATATTTTTTGATACCAGCTTAATCCAATGTGCTTATAATCTCTCGTTGTTTAGTCCGTTATATTACACGTTTAAAGTAAGTTTAAGGTCATTTTTATGAAAAAATTTTCTGAGACTAAAAACAAAATTTCTATTACTTATTTCACAAAAATATACATTTTATTCTAAGAGAACGTACAATGTTATAAAATTAAGTTGGAAGGAAAACTCCAAATAAGTGAAATATTTAACATTCATTTGATTAAAAATTAAAACAAAAAGTGTTCTGTCCACGTGTAATATTTTGATCTATAAATAAATAAAAATGTAACCATTCGTATCAAATATTTTGATAATTTTGATTATCTCTTGATCACCATAGTAGTAGAAATCTCGATTAGAAGATATGAGAAAACATATTAAAAGTTTTGATCAATGTTTAAAGAAAATATGTATTGAAATATTATTTAGTTTAATTTAATGAAAATACTTTTTACACATTTATCAAATTTTAATTAATAATACTAAATTTAATCTTATTATATTTTTGATAAAAATTTATATTCGTAATCCTTTTTTATTGTTAGGAGTATAAAAAAGTGTATGTTTTTTCATGTTTTGCATTCCTACTATATTCCTTAGAAAGAAGAACTTTACAATAACTTACAAATATAAGTTTTACAGAACTTACAAATAGTAGGAATTTAAGAAATGTCCATTAAATAAAGTATCATTTTACAATTTCACAATATATTCATATGGTTTAAATCGATTATCTCAGTGATTTTGTATTTAAATTAATGAACAACTTATTTGTTTCATAAATGCCTTATTGTAAAATCATATATGATGAAATATTAAAATAAAAAATCAAAAGTTTTAACGAATATATTTTTATACTATCGAATGATAATAAATATGAATACTATTCGTAGAAACAAGTTATACATTAAATTATTTTCAACTGAATAGAGATAAAAATGATGTTTTAGCGAATATAAAAAATGCGGATACATTCTTAAAACATGTCAAGCGTATATTTATACATGCAAGCGTACGTATAGCATACGTAAAACTAGTAACATATTTTGTTTAACAACATTACTTTATTCAGTGAAATAATTGATATAATAATGAAAAATATGGATTTTTACTTTTTATTATATAAAATAATCAATTTTAAAACACGTTACATTGTACATTTTGTAATCTAGGATTTTATTTCTACAGTCGAAATTGTTATTTCACGAGTTTATACTTGTTAGTGCACTTAATGTAAATAATGTTGTAATTGACTATATTTCATAACTGTTACGTAAACAATTTCTTGAAAATATTGATATATATATTAGCAACGAGAAAAACAACTTTGGTTTAATACACGATGTGTTTGTTATCATATTTGTATCTTGATTTAATTTGTTTTCATATGAAATTTTCAACTCATTAAATTATGATATGATATTAACTATTGGTTTTACTCAGAAAGATAAAGCTGTTTCACATTTTGCTGATAATTATACTTAAATCTGAACTATTAATCGAAAATATTCATAATACTCGAAAATTTATGGTATTATATCAATGTCTTCAATCATTTATGTTTACTTTTTATTACTTAAATTCGGCATAAATTATTTCAATTTTTATTATAGTAATAATTAAAAATTAATTTTATTTAATTAATACTCATATGAATACATACAATTTATTCATTTCTATGAACTATTTTAATTTTAAGATTATTTATTTGATTAAAATTTATTTCCATTGTTATAAATAACTCAGTAAATTAATTTATGTAAGATTAATAATTTTCTGTTGTATTTCAAATGAATGGGTATCATTTTTTTCAAAATGTATTCAAAGGTTAGAACAATTTACCACTTTTATTACTAAATAAATTATATTCAGTGATTATAAATCATTTATCACTAAATTGTTAATTGACCATGACTATAAATTAATTTTATCTAACAAAAATATATCCCTTTTGATTAAATAAAGAATACTTCATTTCACTGAGAATCAACAGGTAATTATTACTTTTAATCATTAAAGTGATGCTAATTGTCATGAAATGCATACAATTCTTTTATTATAACATGAACTAAGATTGTATCAATGATTTTTTTATTCTTGCGATGGAAAAAAGTTTTAGCGAAAAATGTACTCGGTAGAGTATTATATTTTATGTATATATATATATATATTTGACACTTAATATCTCGAATCACAAAAAGTTGATTTTCCCCAAATTTTGCGAAGTTGAGTATCGTTATTTGAAGGATTTACATGTAAAATTTCATTTTTTAATTTTCATTTACATCTATATGAATGCATATATAAATAATTATATAGTAACATTATGAATTAAATAACTTCTATATACGTGCACATTTATACATATTCAAAGGTATATTTAAATCTAATTTATTGATGATTTATAAATACTAATAGAAACACTTTATAGAATGATTAGAACACTTTATAAAAATATTATTCTAAATATTTTTGGTAAAAATGAAAGTGTTTTGGAAAATTGTCAAATGTTGAACTTTCTCCAAAAATCGGAAAATAATCGGAAACAGTTGTGATTTTATACATTTTTCAGAATTTTTTAGACTATCAACAAGAGTAGCAAATAAAAAGATGCCAACAAAATTCTAAAATGCATTTTACTACAAAATCTTAAAAAATTCAGATATGTAAAAATTTCATACATTTCATTTGATAATTCTCAAATGTTTGTACACACTACAGTTAAAATTTTTTCAAATTTATTTTAAACTTTCTTAGAACATTTTTTAAACTTCTGAATAATTTTCATAAATTTGTACTAAAGTAAAAATAATAATAAATATAATTTTTAGAGGCTTTATTATATAAGTACATTCAAAATGTATAAGAAAATATTTATGTTTATTGTAATAAATAATTATTTTATTGATTATATAATATAAATTATACTATTTAAATAAAATTTGAGTAATTTAAATATTTTTCATGATTCCTTTTATATAATGTAGCATTTTTCCGTCTAGGCAGAGGCTCGTTTATTGTGTTTAAAAAATTGTTTAAAGTTCATTTAAATAATTTTTTAAAAAATAATTAAAAAAATTTGTTTTAAACTAATAATAAATAAACATTTTTCTGTATTGTAAAAATAAATTCTAATACTATTCTAATAATATAAATACTAAATAAATAAATATTTTGTACTTGGATATAAGATTTTCATTCATTGGAAAAATAGTTTCCACTGTAGTTTCAACTCATTCCACCAAATTTATCGTAAACTGTCGTATTTAAGATACATTACTTTTTCTTTCCATGATGCCACGTGGCCCAAATTAACTAATAATAAGCTTACTCTAGTTTTCAGTGTCGGCAATATAATTCATATTATACATATGGAATTAATGAAATACTAAAATATTGTTTATTATATATCAAGAGTAATATTTTTTTATCATTCAATTTTTAAAATGAAAAATTTAACTGGAAATATGTATAATCTTCTTTTTGAGTGATAATTAATAGTCCCTAAAAATTATTTTTATGATTTCGAATTTTTATTGTGCATAATATGTAATAATATAATCACTTTACTAAATTACAATGTAACAATGCATTAATGTGTTGGAAAAAATAATTTATAGAGTTTCTCAATTATTTTATGGTAATAAAACGATAATTCTGTAAAAGGTGTGTTTTTCAAAAATATAATGTTTTTATACTATTTATTATATAAAAACATAATCGTATTTTGTAAATTATTTCAAATATAAACAATTAAAATACAGTAGAAAATTTTAATCTAAAATATCTCGAAAATTAATAAAATGAGGTGACTTACCTTATCATTACTTAGAATTGCGCACATATAGCACGCATAAAAACACATTCAAATATAAAACATACATTTGGTTTATTGTATTTGTTAAGTTTGCTATGTAGTATATTAATCTATTAAATAACAATAAACATTTATTTGTGTAAACAAAATAATCGTTATTATGTATATAAATACTTTAATACTTTTTAAGTAACACTGATACGTCACTAAAAGTATTAAAAAACTGATATTTCCAATTAAAATTTAAAGAATGTGTGTACGTGAGAATATTAAATACAAACAACGTTTATTTAATAATCTTATTAACAAATAATTAAACATTATTTTTCAGTAGCTTTAATAACATTTTTTGTTTGTAACATATGTTTCTGTAATATATTTATAATGAAATTAAAACTTATAAAATAATTAATAATTTAAAAAAACAATTAAGCAATCAGTTTGCAATGTTTTATATCACCGCACATTTGTTATAATAAAATATGCAATCTCATGCTATAAAACAAACAAAAATGTTACATTGTTACGTCCTTATTATTTTAATTAATTTCAGAGTATTATTTTAATAGTAAAAAAAAACAATATTAAAAATCATTCCTTTTACATTAACCCTACTTCTATTTATTTTGTAACTGATGGAAACATTTTTATCCATCTAAAAATGATGAATAATTATTTGTGAAAAGGATCTGACCATTCACTAGGAAAATAATTAAACTTTTGATTACAAAGTGATTATTTTAGGTCTCATTTTGGTGATCATAAAACGATTACTCAATTGTCAAAACGATTATGTAATATGTGATACATGATTTAATGCGAAAAAATGTAAGAGCAGTGTCAAGAGGGCCATTTTTTACAAATGGAAAACTTATAGCTGCCATATGTAAAGATATGTTTCAAAATTACAAATTTCCGGATATCATTCCATTAGAGTTACAATCGTCAAGCTTATTTATACACAGTTTTCCTGATTGTTAGTTAGGAGGAATGATTGCTAAAGAGGAACGATTAAATGGCCAGTCAAATCACTAGATAGATTTTACTAAACCAAATTTTTTAATTCAAACTAATTGTGTAAATGAAGGAGCGATTTGTTAATAGATATGTGAAGTATATTTAACAAATTCTATTAAAGCGTTCTATCATCGACTAACTTATTGTTAAGATGTGAAAAACATTGTTGTCAGATCGAACATTTCACTTAATTACGATACATTGAACTTTAATTCTTTTTTACAAATATTTCGTTAAAATATTCATATGATAAAATTTTTTTTTGTAAAAGACTTACGTAAATCACGTACATTGAAGGGGACAAAGAACGTCTACTTCTGTGTTATTGCATCTCGGTAGCATTACCTGGAAGAAAAGCACATCATGAAATAAAATAATATGAATAAAATATCAATATTTTTGATATCACGAATAGAACGAAGAAAATATTGAAAATATAAGCGAAAAAAAATTATATATATATACAAATAATTATGATACTCATATTATTGATCAATAAATATTTAATAAAAAATATCATAAGTAGAATATTTCCGAATAGAAATCAAATTTCTTTAAGCATTGTAAATACCGTTGAAATGAAAATAAATTAAAATCGTAATAATAATTCAGATATCTCTTTTGACATATTTAGTTAATTATTTAGTTGTTATAAATATTTAGTTAATTAACAAATTAGTATCATAGAAAATAAGATTAGCATTTTTCATCAGGTTTTAAATTACAATATTATTAACAAGATATATCATAGACATTCCCAAAAAGGGAATATTGGATATTAAACTGTTAAACTTAATGTCAAAATGTCTTTTGAATAAGGTAATTTTGATACAATATACAGCAAACACTGTTCAAATGTAATAATTTTGTTATAAAAGTTTTTGTGTAACAATTAATACATCCGTTTCATATATTCTATTTATAATGTTGTTCTTAAAAAAATGTTTATTAAACACAAGGAAATATTTTCGAAAATAACATATTTCAAAATGTAATATTTTTTTTTTTTGCAAAAATTGTTGTTTTGAACAATTTTCCTAATGTATCAAAATCTTGTTATATTTATTATTATCTAGAAACATTATTTAAGGCAATTATTACACAAGTAACGATTTTTTACGGAAAAATATCTAAAAATTTTTTGCCAAGTATATATTCAATTATATAGGATTTTTGTAAATACTGAAAATATAACTAAAATAAAATAATATAATGTAAAAAATATGAAAATTGCAGGAATTATAAATTTGTTCTTATACATGTCTAACAGAATTCAAATTATAGAAATAATCTAAAGAAACTGCGATTTAAAAAATATAAAATAAAAAAATGTATAGTTTTTTGATAAATTTTAAATTATCGTGTTCGTTTTGGGTATATATCAAATTTCGTATATAATTTTATGTGTACATTTAAACCTTTCATTTGTACGTAAGATACCGTTAAGTTATTGAACGATTATCGCCTGTATGTTTAGGCATAATTTAAACAATATTTCAACAATCCTAAATCAACTATGTTATATTCATAT
>JABFOX010000313.1:0-18031 GCA_022817665.1 Axea sp. ZL-2020
ATTTTTACACACGAAAAAAATTCTATTTGAAAATTTATTGCGTGCAATAAAATTGGGATACTGGAAAAAAAATACAAAATAATTATTATATAATGTAAAATGTACAAAATATATAGTAAAATATTGATGCTATTTGACTGTGTGTTTTGTAGTAATAATATATTGATTTATTCAGAACTATTTAACTTTTAATATATATAATTTTGTATCAGCGTAAATTCAATATCCGTTCAATCAATATCGAACAATAATAAGAAATATCGATTTTCGTATTTTATAATAAATAACGTTTTGTTTTTAGTTTAATCGTACTCTAATTCTACAAACTGCTTTATTCAAACTTAAGAATAATAGTTTAAAATATCTAGAAATTCAAAGAAAAACATTGCATTTAAGTTAAAAATTTGAAAACTTTCCTGCAGCTAAAAGATCATAATTGTTTTATTATAATACAACGTTGACGTGTCTTTGTGTTTACACTAATATTCAAACGAGACAGTTTACGTAACAATTTTTATGACGAACAACACATCGAGTAATTTCATTTAAAAGCATTAACAAACGCCAAAATAAAATCATCGCATTCGTACGCGAAAATTGTTTTACCACTGTTCATTTATTCAACACTGCGGTCAGAGGCTACTTATAGTTTCAGATCGATGGACTCTGTCATATCTGGGATTGATACACGATTTTGCATAAATCACAGACCGGCATCCATAACACAATAATAAACTGTATATTAAGCGATCAAGGAAAAATGACTTTTTGCTCGAAAATCGGTGGCTCGCGAAACGTCCTTCTTCAGCCTGACTGCCACTGAATGAAAATGAACTATTTGATTAACCTGTTGGAACTCACTGATCGCAAAAAGTGACAAACGAGCTAATTAAATGGTTAGAAATTCTCTCAAATTTCTCAACTTCTCAAAGAAAATGCATAAACATATATATTTAAAAGATATGAATATATATTTTAAAGAAAACTAAAAGTTACATTTATAAATTAAATGAAAATTCAGAATTTCGTGTTAAAAGTTATTATATCTAAAGAAACTTTAAAAAGAGTTCAAGTTTGAGACCTTTTTGTCAATAATAATTAATGCTGAAATATTCCATGTAAAAATTTCATTGCTTAAAAGTATTAACTCGACGCTAAGATATAAAAATATTTTGTTTTAATAAGTACAAACTATTATACTCCAATATCTTGAGTTATATATAAATAAATATAAATATAATTTTAAATAAAGTGCAGTATTTTATAGAATATGTTTCTGTAATTCAATCAGTTTCTTCCAAAATTAATGATCTTTGCATTCCATTCTTATGTACAATAAAGTTCTTTATTTTAATACTTTTGCATATAGAAAATATACATTATAATTATTATTTTCAAAGATATTAATAACTTATTTGTTTAAAACCGCTAATAAAAGCAATTTTACATTACATTAAATCATCCAATATTAAATTAATACTCGAATAGCATTCTATTGAAACTGAAAATACGTACTGGGAAATATACATTAACCAATCGATTGAATTATGTGACACGACACAAAACACCAAACCATTTTTTCAACTGGCAATTATAATAACTTGATATCGCTTTGCTTGTTGATGATACAAGTGTTTCGTTGATTGAGCTAACGTGTTTTCTCATGACACCGCGGACTCGTTTGGACAATGGTTGTTTTGAAACCCAAATAGAAAAAAGCTTTGTGCGTGTTGAACTCGCACTGTAAATTGTGTTTACTGGAATCACTATGATTCAACACATCTCTCATGCAAATGCTCATTAACTCTGACATCGTTTCATTATTGTCGTTTATTTGCGTTTATGCGTTTTCATGCACGCCGGATAGTACATTTGATTAATTGTATCGTCACAAAACCATTTATGTACACACTCCGTAATATTTGTTTTTCTTCGCGAATCCCGAAGACGTACAAGCGAAGTATTATTTTTATTAAATAACGCACAAAGAGTACATAAAGACAAATTAATTCATTCGGAAGACTCGAATTTCAATATTTAAATCGCAGTACTGGATGTTGTGGTTTATTCTTAATTTTATTTTAAGTGAATTATTGAATTTGTAAAATAATAATCACCATCATAATTTACAATTACGAATTTATAATTAATAACTGTAACGCGTAATGAAAAATTATTGTACAAAGCATAAATTGTAATAAAAGTTATATAATTTAATAAGCGAAATAAAATGAACTAATTAAAATTAATTTCTAATCAACAAAGATACAGTTTTATGCAAATTTCAATCTAATTGCACTTGTTATAATTAATGAATAATTATTAGTAATGAAACATTACTCTTTACAGTGAATGGTGGACGACGGTGGTTTCGGCCCTTGGGGCCAGATCATATTAGTTGGAATTGGAGCAACGTGTTTCCTTTTAGCATTATTAGTCATTGCTTGTTTCCTCACCCCGGGATGTCTAGGATATGAATGCATCAGAATACGCAGTAAGTGTCTACTTTTATCGATCAATGTTCGTTGACTAATTGAAGCAATTGCTCTAATCAACCGAGTTCACGGACCGCTCTAAAAAACTTTATGATTACGGTACTCGTAATTAATACCTTGAAAAAAATTACTGTGCAGAAAACACGACTTCTTAATAAAGCATAAATAAATAATGTTTATACATGAAAACAATTATAAATATTACTGCGTTTAAAACATGGCAGTGTTATAATATAAATCCGCAATTACAGGCATGAAATTTCCAACGTGGAATTTCAACGAGTAAAAATATTGGTACTTTTTACTAATATAACAAAATATAATTATTAGTTTAAAAAATAATACCTGTATCATAAAAAAAGTAATTAATTATGTTTAAAAGAAAATAAATTATGAATTAAAAGGTATAAAATAATTATAAATTATTTTCTTACACGTGTGGTAGTTTTTATAATATTATGTTAGTTTCATTAATATAAAAATTAATTAAATAATAATATACATAATTTCGTAAAAACGAAACAAAATTAAAATTAATAAAATAAATCAAAATTCTTTTCCACGTTACTAAGTGAAATTTTTTTGTACGCCTTAAGGATTTTTGTTATAAAATATAATAAATAATATTTATTACTGTAGAAAACTGATACAAAATTAATATCATGAACATAATTACCGTGATTTGTAATAGCGCTTTTGATATGAAAGCATAGATTCTGGATGGAGGGAAATAATAGATTCAATGAACAATGAATCATTTTCATAAAGTATACATATTGATGGATATGATCTGAATTTAATTACGGTCAGCTTCTTTTCGCAATGTAACCTAGAAATAATTAAATTAAACATTGCGTTAAAACTAAAATTATGTTCAAGTTTTGAATAAGTAAATAAAGAATGAAGAGTTTTTATTAATTTTATTAATCAACCGGATTTAACAATCTGATTAAATAAATAATTTCGACACGAGTGAATATCATTATACATAAATTTATTTTGCA
This sequence comes from Axea sp. ZL-2020, assembly GCA_022817665.1. Taxonomy (NCBI): domain Eukaryota; kingdom Metazoa; phylum Arthropoda; class Insecta; order Hymenoptera; family Scelionidae; genus Axea; species Axea sp. ZL-2020. The sequence continues at coordinate 3,500 of JABFOX010000313.1, forward strand.
GCATAAAAATATATTATATAGTATTTAAATTTTAACGAAATACTTATTTTCTTGTTATGTAAGACACTTAAGATTATTCAATGTAAAAATAGTAATGAAACATGTTTGAGAAGTTTCAAGTTTCGCTGATTGAATAAGTTAACATTGAAAATTTGTAGAAAGAATGCATTTAACAGGCAACTAAAGTTAATGATGCTTGTGAGACGCAAAAATTAACGTTTTACTCGTTACGCCATGCTTCACACGACTCTTATTTACTGCGATATGCTTGCATTTCCTTTGCACGGTTATACAATCGCAAGTTCGAAGTGCAGATAGCATGGTTTTGTATTAATATCATAAACAATCAACCAATAAATTTAAATTCTTGTTACAGTATCATTTAAATACCACAGGAAGTAACTAAATATTTTAATTATAATTTATCATGAAATTAATATAATAGTAATATGAAAAAAGAATTCTTATAAACAATCTACAAACTATTCTAATACAAAAATTAATATTTGAGTAAATTTATATTACAGTTTTCAACAGCAGAAACAATTTTGTACTCTTTATAACGTAAATTTATTAACGTTCTTAATTTTGCAGAAAAAGTAGACAAATCTATTCCACTAAGGTACAAAAGGTCTGCAAAAGAAAGTCTGAAGCCGAATGATGTTAGTTATAGATCGTGGAGATTAGGTAGTCTATATGAAAATACAAATGGTATGAACATATATTTTTTATTTATGATATAAAATCTACGTGCTTAAAAATTACATATTTTCAATCGTTAATTATTAACTACACGGAAAAAAAAAGAAAAACAATTAGTTTTCATAGCAGTTTGATTTTCATAGCTTCATATAATTAAAACTGCTATAAAAAACAATTTTTAACATTATTTCTTCCAACACATGTTTCATAAAAGTTGTCAAGTCAAAATATTGGATATTGTTTTACTATTTTTGTCAGAATAATAATTAAAATGATATATTATATGCAAAAAAGTTATAAATTTGATGAAGCTGTGCATTATCTAAAGAACAAACCACATTTTCAAAATATTATAAATCAGTTTAAAAGAAAAGTACACGCTGAAACTATTACTTATTTCTCATTAATTACGAACCTGTTCTCTTTTGTCTTTAAATAATTTACTTCTACAATATTCTATAATTTAGCACAAGTAATTACTAAAATACTTATCTTTCACCTATAAACAATTAAAAATTATATGGTTATTTGATAAAAACATTGTTTAATCGTAGAAATGTACACGTTATTTTAAAATATAAATGGAAACGTTAACAAACTAAAAAAATCGTCATAATTCAAATAAGAACAAAATTAAAAATCTAATAAAAAAGTCTGTGGGAAAAGAGACATATATATCCATATTTAAATATTTAAAACTCATTATTAAAATTCCATTTATATAATAAAAATAAAAAAAAAAGCAAAATAAAATAAAGTATTTATAATAAGTTTTAGTACCAAATGTAGACCAAGGAAAAACACATTTTAATTATTAATTTGTTTCAGGTACTACATGTGACAATTTAGAAGCACAAATTGAGTCAAAAAATTCAACTAATGCTCAAATGGAAGTCATCGATACTTCGTCCACCATGGTAATCTAAATATTGTCCTTACAAAAATTAATTACATAATCGAATTACCTTTTATAGTAATCAAAATAAACCCATATCACATATCAAATGTGTATGTTATATTAAAAAAATATTTTATATAAAATTATTATCACTTGCAAAAACTTTTGAACAGAATACCAGAGCATTAAAAACTTATTTTATTTTTCATTAAACAAAAGTATAGCGTATAATAAGAATAACTTCATATTACGTTAATCAATTCAATCATTGTAAAAAATTAATTACCTTTTTTCACATAATAATAATAGCCTTTTCAATATAACTTTTTTCATTTTAATTTTAAAAACTAATATAATTAAACCCAATTATTGAGATATGATTGATTGAGAGTAATCAAGTAAAGTTTAATCAAATATGATTACTTGTATATTTTTTTATTAAATACATTTTACTCCATTCAAATATAAACTTTCAGTACTTAATTCTTAAAATAAAAACATAAAAGAAAATAAGATAAACATAATGATCTTTTATTATCAAAGTGAATCTTTATAATCTGAGATGGCAAAGATTTAAATGACTTGTTTAAATGTTAGATAAAGATATTGAAATAAATGCGGTGATGGGAATTAAATGTGAACTTCAATCATTTATTAATTTTATTATCCTTCAAAATGATGATAAAACCTTTTTGTTATCGTTAACAACATGATAATGAATATTGATATTGTATTCTATTTAAATGAATATCGGTATGGTATCAATGCAGTATTTTACTGTTGCAGTAATGTTTGAATACCGATTGCCTTTATTCTATTAACGTGGTATACAATAATTGTAAAAAAATTTCAAGTTCAATTGCCCATAATTTAAATCAGTCCCAGATGATCAATACTTTAAATATTTTATTAAAATGAATCTTGCTTTTATTATCCGGCATATTACTTTTATTACATAAATAATATATTACAATGCAATAAATGCTATAAATGCAATAAATTATAAATACAGGACTATATTGTATTTAAAAAATTATTACTATTATTAAATAAGATTTTATTGAGACTATGGTCTAATGTTCATGGGCGATTAACTTACAATTTTACATTCATTATTTAATACCGCAGAAAAACAAGATCAACATTTTTTATTTGAGTAATTAATAAACTATTTTAATTTATGAATAATTATTTTAAAGTGTATACTTAATGTTTAACTGAAATAATTTATTACAAATATTCATTATCAAATTAGTTTTAGAAATTTTATATATTTATTATAGTAATATGTATATATATTTAAAAAATAGTGATATATTTTTATAAATTTAAATTAGTAAAGAAGAACACTTGAAAAATAAAAAGAGGAGTATTAATTGTAATTTCTTTTACAGAATTTGATACAATCTGAAAAGCGAAAATATGAAAACAAACTAAAAAATTTTCCCACGGAATTAACAATGAGCCTACGATATATACCACCAACTGATGCTGTAACTGGAAAATTGCTGATTGGAATAGAAGTACGTTTAATTAAATTTTATTCATTTATGCAATATTTTGATCTTATTTTTAAACGATTAATACTTAATTCTTAAACAAAATTAGATTATATTTTTATATAATTATATTTTCTATATTCTTTTACAATTTTAAATTATTAACAGTCAATGTATTAAATTCGTTAAAAAATTTAATTTATTATAAAATTAAATTCAGGTAATTAAAAAAATATATATGAATAAAATGAATTGTATAGTTAAAGATGTATATAAATCAGTATGTAGAATGAAGTCATCATATAACATGTGATTTATCAGGCACTGTCGGGTCTTCCCCCCAAGCAATACAACTGTACATTGGAACCGTATGTCGTTTTAAATATCATGAAATTGTCGTGGACAAATAGAAAAAAGCAAAAGTTGCATACTTTCAAAACCAAAGGTGTGAGACATACAGCTAGTCCAATTTACCGAGAGACTTTTATAGTGGATGACGCAAAACCTCAAGAGATAAAAGTGAGCAATATTTTTTATCGTGATATCTGACAAGCTGAAATGTATTTTCATTTTTCGTTTCAAAATGACACGTTATAAATTACACTGCTTTTTGTCGACAAAAATATGCTACATAACATTCGTTCTAAAATACATTTGAAAATGTACAAAAATGTTATTAAATCTAAAATAGGTTTCAAATATATTCACATAAAAATTTAATTTTATTTTTTAAAGGAGTGGATTTTAGATATAGCAGCGTTAGATCATGATCGTTACGCAAATCATACCGAATTGTCCACTTTACAAATATTAATGAAAAACCTGAAAGAGATATTTGTAAATCCGAAGGTGCAAATATATAATTTTACTATGAAGCCGTCCAATAAGGTATAATTTCATTTAAAAAATATTTTAGTAATTATTAAATTAAATATTGAGTAAAGTAAAATTATCTATATTGAAATTAATAATATTAATTTCAAGTTTTAGTTGATTTTTATTTATTTATTTTTTTTTTAATTCTCATTTTGTACATTTTTTATTTGTGATTAAATTAGGAATTCGGAAAAATTCTGTTAGGAATAAGCTATTTACCAACTGCACAACGACTGACAATTAACGTGATAAAACTTCGTGATATAAAACTTACATCGGAAATACCGAGTTTAGAACGTTTTTGTAAGTAATAAAAATCCAGATTTACTATGTTATAATTATAAATATAAATTAACATATATTATATTTTGTAGATCCTTATGTAAAAATATTTATGCTAAATGGTAAAACGGGAAAAAAACTTAAAAAACGCAAAACAAAGATCTTGCGAGGAACTTTGCAACCAGAATACAATGAAACTTTAATTTTTGATATACCTGCTAATCAACTCGATACTTTACAGTTCTTAGTTGTATTATGCAATAAGGTAAAGTTTATTGTAAATAAATCGCCTAATTTGTAGCAAATTTCAAAAAAAAATTTAACATGATGAATGATAATTTTTAAATATTGTAAAAAAAAACTTCGATATATTTTATAAAGCATAAATTAAATAATTGAATATTGAAGTACTAAATTTTTAGTTTTTTTTACCAAAGAGTAATTTAACCAACGAAATAATTAAAATTAATTTAAAAATAAGATTATTAATTAAACAATAAAAATATTAATTATAGCAAACAAAATAGCCAACAAAATTAATTATAACAAAAAATATCAGTGGCAAATAATGCTTAATAGAACTTTTTAAAAATTAGATTTGAAAATATTTTAATGTTCTTTTTAACCACAGTATTACTTCCGGGAACACTTTAAATAATTATAAATTAATTATATATGTGTATATTATATAAGTACTATTATTTAAAAAATAATATTTTCATAACATTTTTAACATGCTAATACAGACTTCGGTTGATGAAACCACGCCAAATTACGAAAGTGATAGCGAAGGATCGATAAATTCGTATAAGAAATCGCAGGATATTTTCTTAGGAAAAGTAGCATTAGGAAAAGGAGTCCGAGGTCCAACAGAACGCTTACACTGGTTTTCTGTGTTACAAAATCCAAGAAAACCTGTCATAGTGTGGCACTCATTAAAATGATTTCCAACTATAATTTGTAACTTTTGTACATAATTTGAATGTAATTATTAAATAAATCAAGACATAAATTGTTATAAATCAGTAACTGGCAAATGTTCACTTTATTCATCAGCACAAATAAATTACAATAATGGAATTGAAAATACCATGTTTATAATCTAGACTAGTGTATTAATGCATGATTAAAAAATATAAAACAATTTATCCAAAAATAATACAATTTCTGACATTATAAATATAAATATTACATAACAATTTTGAATTATAGTAAATAATAAATAAATTTGGCAATATGATTAAATACAACAAAATACAGCACACAAAAGTGTTAAATCATTGTTTCATTATTTTATATGAATGTTAACTATAAACTTTTAAATGGAGTGAAACATATGAGAAATTGTAATACCGTATTAATTCCTGACGCTCCATCGTATTTGACTACATGTTACACTATTAACAAGCAATAACGTAATTCATTACAGATTTTTGCAATTTTCATAAACTTTTTAACGCTTCATTTCACTTTGGAAATGGTTTGATAACTACATATAAGAATAAATTTATGTATATTTTTTTATCATTCTATTTATGAAAATAATGTTTTAAATCGTCATATATCTCCACAGAATATTATAATTTTATGATCCTGGCCTATTCTTAGTTTGCTTTTTTTAAAACAATTTTATTCATTCATACATATTTATATTAAAATGCGTATTCAGTAAAATAAATATAATTCCAAAATTGTTGATCTGTTATTGTTGTAATTGTATTCAAATACAATACATTTTCATTATGTTGATCGAGATTCATTTTCTCCTCCTGTTAAAAAAGAAGATATATTAACACACATCATTTCCAAAAAAGTGATATATAAATATTTCCCAAGATTATGAATTTGTATTAACCGGTTTTTTTTTAATTAATATTTTGTTACGTGTATAATTATCTCAATTGCATATATATTTTAAGATTTAACAACATAATTATCATCTTCTAATCCATTAATTCCAATTTATTAGTTCTATTTTACTGAATAGAAACAACACAATGATTCAGTAAATTCTGCAAAGAAAAACTGATATCATGACGACAAAAGTAATATAAAATTTGCATATTATCAATATATATTTTAATAACAGATTTTAAGTCATTTCCATTAACTTTGCACCTCTTTAAGTCGAATTAGTGAAATATCTCAAAAAATAATGATTGAATGAAATGATATTTACGAAAGTTCAATTTAAACTTAAACCAACTCCTGCGTTTCTATAAATGGAAGTAACGGTATTTCCAGTTTTTAAATAAAAACTTCTGTTTATTACATTTCAGATTCTATAAGAAAAATATATAAGATTTATCAGTAGTTTTGTCATTTTTTTGATGGGAGCCTGCACATTTTATTACATAATGATGCACAACATTGAAAAAAATTTTATCTTTCATTTATATTAATCAAAAAAAGTTATCTGAAATAGTACTTTCTAATTATCATACATTCTCTAATATTTTTGCTTTTAACAAGAAATTCAATTTAATTGCACATTAAAATAATCAAACTAATAAAAAAATTAAAAGAGTTGACAGCATTAAAAAATGTTCATTTATCAATGAGAATATAAAAGACATCAAAGTGATGAAACCAACAATAGATGATGATCAGAAAAATTAAATAATTTTATTTTTCTTCCAAAAAGGTGCATTTTTTTGCTGTAGGTATAATTGAAACTTGTACGTTGAACAATCTTCTAATTAGGACTAAAGCAAGTGACTAAAATTAATAGATAAGTAAAATAAATATAAAATATTATATTTGTTTATTATAAATAAAAAAAATATATAAAAATGTAATAAAATACATAAAAATAATATATCATTATACAAGATAAGAAGAATTATAAATTACCTATACTAACTGTTGTGGCCCAAAACCCCTTTATAATCGCTCACGAAAGAAATCATAATTCTGAAATTCCTCAGACTAGCATTTTCAAAATATTTCATTGTTACAAATTTCATTCAAAACATATCTCAGAACATCGTAAATATCACGATAATAATTTGTATAATCGAAAAATATTTTGTAAATAGATATGATATGAAAACATACTGAAACACTAATTTTTTTAGTAGAGTACAATTTTCAGGCGAGTCTTCTTCATAAACCACAGTATCATTAATACAATATGCAGAATGTAGAAAACCTACAATAGTTGTTCAATACCATCATAAGAGTATTAGATCACAATTTCCATTTTTAATTAATAAAAAAGAATCAACCGGTTAATTGACTTATGAAATCGTCAAATTTAACAATAAATTTAAGTTCAAAATAACAAAGTGTTAACAAGTGCAAATAATTTATGAAGATATGAAAAAACGAATCAGAAATACTTGAGTTCAAATTTTAACAGATGTGCTTCGAAATTATGTACAAGCATTTAAAGAGCAAACTGTAAATGAAACAAAGTTATAGGTCAAATTATTTAACAAATACTCTAATAAAAGAATGGGAAGTGTAAGAATTAGCCAAAAGCAATTATTTTGGCGATAAAAAGCGAGAAAGTCACGTTAATAAAGTACCCCCCCCCCCTTCCCAAAACAAACCTATTACAATCATCACTTCATTTTTCCTAAGTATCACTAAAAATAGTTAATGAGTTAACTTTTTTTATATCTGAAATCAAAATGAAATATTTAATAAATTAATATAAACTACTATTTTTAAGACAAAACTTTTTTAATGCTACATATAATAAAATATGTGGTTTCCCTTTAAAGAATCTGAGCTAAAGATTTGATATATTTTTACTTATTTTATATATGTTATAAGGATTGTGTCCGTATAGTTTTTATATAAATTGTTTAACTCTAAAAAAAATCACCATGTAAGAAATCACAATTTTAACAAATTATTTATATATTTTGCATAATTCTTAAACTTTTAATTTAAAACATTTTTAACTCTGAATAACCAAATATTGGAAATGGGGAATTCAAAATCACATAAAAATGATTAAATTATAAAAAATAGTAAAAAAAACGGTTATAAAATTAATAATATTACAATTTTTTAAAATTATTTATCAATATGCATTATATAAATATTTTTACATTTTATGAAATGGAAAAAAATACAGCAGCACTTTTTATATTAATATTTAATTAAAATAACATTATAATATTTCCCAAAATTTCAATAATGTAAAATATATGATAAAGTTTTACAATATTTGTTTATAGCATTACGAAAAGTATAAATGTTGCTTATTTTATTCAAAATAGTTTTTATTACCAAAATCAAGTATTATTTATTTGAAATTAAAATATTAAATATTGAAATTGTAAGTATGTCATATTTAATTGAAAATCATATTTACCTGTTTGATTTTGCTTTTTAAGTTCGGTAATAATAAATTTACGTAAAGTTGCATACGCCTTATCAACATCATCATTTTCTATAACACAGTGAAAGTTTCCAGGTTCTTCGCCTAAAAGAACAAAGTATTTAATTGTTATTAGAAGTGTTATACATTAACTTATAAATAAATTATACAAATTCATAAATAATTAAAAAAATATATTCAACTTCGAACATTTTAAGTAATTGTAATGTTTTTATCGTAAATTATCAACAGTCATCATCTTACCATATTTTAATTCTAATTCTGCTGCAGCCAGTCGTGCATTCAAAGATTCACCTGATTCAGTTTTTCGATTGATTAACCTTTTCTTTAATTCGCTGATAGACGGTGGTTTTATAAAAACATAAAGCGGATCAAATGAACTTTGTTTAATTTGTTTAACGCCTTGAACATCAATATCCAGGACGCATACTTTTCCAGCACGTTGAACATCTTCTACTGCACGTTTGCTATATAAAAATATTAATGTAATGCATTGGATCTAAACGTATTATTTTTAAACTGAATATTGTATTTATTATCAATAAAATTTTTTAATTAATATATTATATGAAAATAAAAAAATATTAATACATTAAGTCGTAAAATAAATTATCTATTAATAAAAAATTAACTCATTTTTTATTTATACTAATTTTTAAATTAATCTAATTCTCTAAATAAGTTCATGAAGTTTCAGACGTTAAATTTCAATAAATAAAATTTTTTTCTATATGGTGTAACTAAATATAATATCTAAAAAAAATAGCACTAATGTCAATTAAACAATAAATACCTATATCATACATAAAATTTGTAATAAATATTGTAAAACTATTTATATTATATAAAAATTGTACCATAATATTAATTTCGTGTACTAAAACGTTTAAAACTTCACATATGTCTACAAAGTAATATTTCAATTAATTCACTAGTTCCCTGTCACCCACCACAACATAATGATATAAATTTTATTCGATAATCAAAATGATGGTTTCATAATAAAACAGCCAAGTACGCTTTATAAAACATCCTTCAAATGTTATAATGCTTACTACATACACAGTGATGATCGTTTTAAGATTTCTTGAACATGCACAACATTCAAATGGAGGTTGATGGTTGGGATTTCCACTACTTCACCCGTTGGTACTACGACTTAACGCATGCACTGTCACAAATAAATACATGTCCGAAAATGTAATAAAATAAATTACAATGATTCAATTTTTTAAATACAAATAATATTACATTTAAATAAAATAAGATATTATCGTTTATATTGTTTATTTCAATTCTTCTAAACAATAATTCATCATGATTATAAAGAAACAAGGTTAACATAAATTTTTCTTAAAAACCTTATTTGGCAACTTTTTGTGTCACATCAGCAGGTTTTTCTTTCAATTTACTCATACATCTTCGAGACTGCATATTTTTGTATATTTTATATTTAACATACATACATACATAAATATAATTATCTTAGAAATTCTTAATATTTTGAATTATTGTACAGTATAAAAATATATTAAAAATCTATTATCCAAATTATTATTTTTTTGTTTACCCATTGAACCAAATGAATTTGATCTATACTAGTCGAGTAATTAGTCTAGATTAGCAACATGTTGTGTTCCAATTTATCTTCAATATAAACTTAAACTTAAGACACAAGTAAAATCTAGGGTAATGCTAAGGTTTTTATGTAAACATTCAATAAAAGATTTTTTGTTGGAAATTAAAATATCATTTTAATTCTATTACACCCAACATAATTACTGTTACATTTTAATTTGTTGTTTTTCTCACATAACGTGCAACGTAAGTTACAAGTACATTTATAACATTAATTGTGCATATATGTTATTTATTATTAGATGCTATAGAATTAAAACTTTATTTTCGTAAAATATATGAATATAAGCAAATATAAAAATGTTATATTTAAAAAATTAAATAACAGTGCATAACTATTAAATAAACTTAAAAAAAAATTGTACATTAATTATACTTCTTCTTGGTTACATCAAATTACTTTTCCAACAAATTTCACTTAATAATGAACGATTATTATTAGAATAATAAATCAGTCAAATTCTCTTTACTACCATATAATATTCATAGTACAAAAATTACAACATTTAAAATACGATCAAGCATTTAAAACTGTTAATGCAATATAATTGCAAATATTTATTGCCTTATTTAATTCTAAATGCGTATTTTTTTATTTTTTTTTTTTTTTTTAAAATTTAATTTTGAGTTTTTCAAATAATTTTTTAAAATAAACTTTAGAAAAGCTTTAAATCAAACTTAACATTCAAAAAAAATATTCCGTTTAATTATTATTTATAAATACAATTGAAAACAGTGTTAAAGTTTTAGTTGTAATTACTTTTTAATAGTAGTTACATTTCAAAATGTAACTTTATAAGTTTTATATTTCTATATATACATATATAGTTACATTTTAAAATTGTTTGAGGACTTTTTCTAACATCAATATTTCTTGTGTCGCATATAAACACCAAAAAGTATTAACTTTAATACATAACTTTTAAATTGATGAACTAATACGTTCAATACTAATTTGAAAATTAATTTAATAATATGTATTATAAATGCATCTTACTATGCAAAATTATGTACACCGAACATCGCGAAAGTGATACATACGACTGTTAGCAAAATAATAATTTTTAAAAGATGTATAAACGTGTATAATAATATTTAATAAATCTTTTTTTTTATTTATTAAACGACACATTAGTGCGATTTTCATCACAAAAATTAATGAATATGAATTTATCACAAAATGGGTGACTTATTTGATGTATTAGTTTCTTTCTTAACTATTTAAATAATATATATAAATTTCATTTAATAATAATAATTATTCTAAGTTTATAAAAATTAAACTTTCTTCTATACATTAGAATTTTGGAATATTATTAAATCAGTTAAATAGTATGCAAAATTTGTTGATCATTTATTTATATTTTATTACATTTAATATTAAAATATTATATTAAAGTTATAATTATTTAATTATTACAAATATTTTAATATCAATATTTAGTCTAAAATTTATCGGAAAAAGTTTCAAATTAAAGTTCAAAGGAATTTTAATATTAGTTATTAGTTAATGTTAATTGTAAATTTTGCCTAGTCAGTTAAATTGACTTAATAGGTTAGAGTAGGATGTGGTTAAATTAAGATATAAGAGAGTAGAATAAAATAAAGTATTGCTGGATAAAATAGGATGTTCTAAATTAAAACATAGTAGAATATGACACTAAGATAGGATAAAAATATTTAAAACAGATTACAATTGCATAGAATAAGATGTTCAGATTAGAAACTTGGTGTCATCGTTTAGTAAAATTGGTACTGTCAAGGCTTGTTCATGAAATATATTGTAATTATGAAAATGCGTTAAGTATAATAATACTTAACAAGCAAAATATATTCGATTTTCGAAATTCCCTTCAAGCAAAATTATATCAGAATATTGCCTTGATTATATCAATTACAATTTACTTTAACAATATTTTCGACTAGATATAAACAAGATTTCGCTGTTATGTATCACGTTTTTCAGTAATTTTTTGAAAAAATAGCATAGTTGACAGCGTGGGAGTTTTATTCGAATAATTAAAACAATTTTTTTTTACAACTGTTGGAATAATTGCTTTTGATCTTTATTTTTAAAAAATGAAAGTAAATAAAAAATATTTTATATAATAAAATAGTTTATCATATAATTATAATAAAATAACTCAGTAGCAGTTCGATATGGTTGCTCATTATATACCATGATGTGCTTTCTGCGTTGGGTTTTTCAGTTTATAAACAGAAAGACATACTGTCGAGTAATCTCATTATGACTACCAGGCTTTAACTTTTTGTAATATAATTCGCTGCGTTCAAAATATGTATCAATATCATTTAGAAGATAATTTTAATTAAATATCAATAGAAATATGTTGTACATTGCATTCATAAATATTTTTGAAATATACTATGTACGTAATAAATATTGTTATAACAGTATTATGCTTAACAGTGTTATATATTTGGATGTTTTATGATTTGTATTATTAAGTTTTGGTATTTTTAAATAGATTTTAATACGTTTGAAATTACAATCAGTTATTTTGAAATAATGGATATATTTGCAAAATTTGAATACATTCAGTTGTATTTGGACTATTTTGAGAACATTCGATTGTGTGTGATGACTTTAAATATATTCGACTGCAGCAACAATATTTTATAATTTTACGTACGTTCTACTACTTTCAGACGAGTTTAGATTCATTCGAATAGTTTCAGATATATTGGTTAGCTCTTAAACCACATGTTAGAATATAATTGTATATCTTTTTCGGATATTAAGTTAAACAATTTAAAATAAAAAACTGGTTTGTTGCATTTAATATTTCAATATATTTAATAATATATATATATTATAATATTCAATCATAACATAATGCTTATTATCGAATTTTCACCAAGTTCTGAATGATAGCCTAAAGTAATATAATCACATATATGTTATGTTATAGAAATGTGTCAACATATATAACTTCATAACAATATATATTCATGACTATTTACAGCTATTTCATTTTTTGCATTTATTTTTTTCGCGTGACCAATCAAATTCGTTCTACAGGATGAAGTGTGTAATGTATACAATTATCCTTTGATACTAAATTTAACAAAATAAAAAGTAATATATAATATGACGATATATTTCTTGATTCAAATTGCATTGTATATCGTTAACTGATGATCCTTTAAGAGCATTCGTATATTCAAAGGTTAATATGGATACAATGTAAAGATTTTTTTGGGTTTTATTTCATTATTTTATTATATTTTGTATAAAAGAAACATTTCACGATATATTTTCTTTATATATAACTCGAAGAATACATATCCCATAACAAAATTTCCTTATGCTAATATAGATAATGAAATAATTAATTTGATGTACTTTTAAAAAGAACAGAAAGAATTCGAAACGATACAAAGTAGTTATTCAAGTTCCTATTTTAATTTTTCAAAGTTAAAATTTCATCTGTTATGATCAGATCTCTTCAAATATACAGTCTACAGCAAATGTTACATTATGGCAAATTAAGTTTTGCAAATGTTTGGAAAATCATAACATTTTTATATAATTAAATTGCAATTAATTCATTTTTTGACGAAAAAAAAATTATAAATAAATACAATGTAAATAAATAAAATATGCTTTGATTTTTTATATTTTTCCGCGTTACCCAGAGGCAAGTATAGCAAACACAAATAATTCTATAGTTGTCATTATCTGAATTTGAAGCTTTATCAAAACATCCTTCACACTTTAATTTAAATAAACTTGTTTTACATTAATTGATAGCGAATAAATAGGTTTACCAAAAATGTTAACACAAACTTCTTTTTCTGAAGAGGATGTTAAGTACATTGCAATATAATAATCTAGACAACATTTTCAATTGTTTTAAGTCAATTTAAAAAACAACTATTACAAAAATTAACTAATAAGTTTACTAAAACTAAATTCAAATAAACAATCGCATTTAAACAATCCTAATGCTATCCGTTCATGCCAAGCTCACTAATTTCGTTTATCAAAGTTGCTAGTAAAGTAAAAATGCCTATCATAGGTAATGCAGCTATCCTCTATTCTTTTTTTTTCTCATGGAGAGACATACAAAAGTATCCCCAAGCTCCAATTCCATTGCATCTTGAGGAAACTCAATCCGGGCAGGATGTGTCACAGAAGATGGCGATTGTGGGGACCTTCTTTCTCTTTCTCATTTTCTTTTTTTTTTTTCAGCTCGGCATCTTAGACCATGAATTTCCTTAATCTTACAGATCAGTTCAAAAGGGAAAATGCTGAATTT
>JABFOX010000314.1:0-18024 GCA_022817665.1 Axea sp. ZL-2020
ATGTGATTCTCTCTATGGTGCCAGACAAAGATTCTAAGTCTACACGTTCTTTCTTGGCAATTTGCATACTGCTATTATAAAATTCATGATTCCCAGAAACAATTTGTGTCTTACGGCTATGAGTGTTCTATAACACTCAATTTTTTATCACTAATCATTTGATAAAATTCACCTATCTGTGTGTTAGTAAAATCTATAGCATCAATTTTTCTACTAACTTCCCTAAGCATTTCCATGCAATTTTCTCCTGTATTTTTACAGGAAAGATTATTTAGCAGCTTGCTTATCTCTGCTTTACTATCAAAGTAACTGAGACCTATGTATTTCTTTGAAATGTATGACTCATATAGCATATTGTATAAAAATGGCTCTTGTCCAAATAATACAAGACCTTCTGCAGAACGACCACGTATCATATCTTTGATTGCATATTTATCTCCATCTCTTTTATATTCTCCACTCAAGAGATAAGAATTAAATTCAGATCTCTCAGATGAATCTGAAGTTCTAGATTTTATATGTTCTGAGATCTTTCTGATAGACTTCTCAGCTATTGTTTTTTTCTGTTGTTCTATATTTTGAGATACATTGTCTTGATCTAAAACCCTATCACCGACTCCGTATTCTCCACCTAATATTTTGTCTATCACATCATGTTGTATAAGCCATTCAAAACATGCTTTAAACCCTTTCTTAGTTTCTTTTTCACCCATCAAAAACTTACTAGAGTTTACAAGTCTTGCATAGGCCTTCCATTTCTCAAGGTTGCCACCAAATTTTTCTTTTAGCACTTTGTACAAGTAAACCGCATTCTTATTGGAAACATAAGCGTTTATTGGATTGATAGCACTTTCAAATACCTTGTTCCAAGCTTCTTTCATTGCATATACCCTCTGAAATTCTTTATCTGCAAGACTATTTTTATCAGAACTAAATACAGAATCTTTTTCTTGTGACATTATCTTGAATAAGCCTTCACTTTGAACTTCTCCATAAGTAGTTTGGTGTTTTGAGACTAAACTTGTCCCTTCTTGCTTTTCTGTTTGGTAGAGAGAGAAATTCTTCGATTTTAAAATCGTGCTTTCTAAATCCACTATTGAATCAAGGGTGTTTTTATTTTTCTTCTTCTCTTTTACATTTAGATCGATGTCTTGATTATTTGTCTGATCGTTTTTTATAGAAGAAGAATTTGTAGTCTTTGTAGTATTCTTTGTAATAGAATTGGTCAAGATGACCTGATCGATTTTGTCATTTTGACCTAACTTATTATGCAATAATTTAGATGAGATCTTTGTATTGTTTGTTGTTTTCACAGATATGTAGTCACGCTCTTTATGCAATTCTTTAAAGAAAGATACCACCTCTTCTTCAACTATAGAATACCACTTTGTATGGTCACATCTTTTTGCGGACATTTTACATGATATAATGAACCCATGCTTTTCCAAGAAGTGAATGGCTCTCTTGATTGTAGATTCAGAATAATAAGATATTTGTTTATTCCATTCTCTGATTGGATTATAAAACCATCTTCTTTTGTCTATGATGTGATGTGATTTTTTGCTCCAGTAGATCATCTGCATAAGTACTGCAGTCCTGGATCTTCCTATGCTTTTAGCAGCCTTTGGATCTATTAATTGTGGCTGAAATTTAATGTCTTCTAGTGTAGCGTACATTGTTCATTGATTCCTTTAAAAGTTATTTGGCTTTTAAAAGGCTACAACATCAAGTACCTACTTGTTTATTGTACAAAAATGATATACAATAAACGGTATGTGGTGTGGCGGTATTTTGATGCTGCCACCTTTTTTATTTATCGCTCTACATATCGATTTTTAGTTGATTTTCTAAATTTTTTCTGTCCTCTTCTAGTTTTTTTTCAATAGCTTGCACAAACCATTGCGTTTTATTTGCAAAAGTTTCCTTCAAATGCCTTTTTAAGACAAAGACTAAATCAGTAGGTAATTCTACAGAATAACGTTTTACTTTTGTCTTTTGTAGTACGCTCATTGTTATTTAGTAAAAAGATTTTTTAGAAATGATGAGAGGAAGATAATCTTCATAGTTCACACTATAGCTTTGAGAGTCGCTTGTCAAATGTTATACAAATATTTTTACAAAATATTTGTATAACTATGAAGGTAGCCACAAAAGATTAGAATCGATGTGGGCAAAGGGCAATAAATGTAATGCGAGTTGCCAATTAAAATTGAGAATCGCAGCTACTAATTGCGTGCAATGTGGATAAATAAATTTTTTATATATAAAATCATCAAAAAACAGTACATTGATGCAAAACCTTTTTCATATGTTATTTTGTTTATTTGCAAAACACTCAAACAACATATAGCACACTCAAAATATACTACACAGTAATACAATGAATTGGCAATTCGCGCTATGATAATATAGGAAAAAACGTATGATAATCTATTGATTTAATAATTGTTTAACTATTTTGTCTACTTCGATACATATAGCATTTCGTACTATTTTTTGTTGGCTTTGATTGGTACATTCTTTAATGTATTGTAGTTTTAAAATATATTCTTCAGGTAAAACTACTGTAAATGCTTTTTTGACATCATCCCTACAATTTTCAGAGTCCCAAGGTAATTTTTCTCTCTCTATGACTTGTTTAGGTTTATTAGCTGCATTTATAAAAGATTCAATCGCCTGCGCCTTTTGATAAGGTGGTTTCGCACTAATTTTATTATATGGCATTATTTACCTCACGATAAAAATAATCAAATTCTTCATTTGCTTTTAAGTCTTGTTTTGTTAATTCATTATTTGCTAGTCCGTTCTTTGCAGCTTTTCTATATATAATGCGATCGCGTAAAATAGCTCTGCATAATATAAAGTTGTCAAAATCATTTTTAATTGCGTTTTCAGATTCAATCACTTCATTTACTATTGGATTAGTACTTGCTCTATTGAATATTATAAAAGAGCGTAAAGCTTTGTTATAGACTTTTGCTTGTGTGATTAGACTATCTAAGACTCCTAGAGTCCATACATCAAATTGAGAGGCTTGAATTGGAATATATAGAAAATCTGCAATTGTCATAGCTGCTCTTAATTCCACACTGTCGCGTCCTCCTGCATCGATAATAATATCTTCATATCTATTTTTTAAATCTTCTATTTCATGCACTATTGAGTCTCCAAATTTTTGAATATTTGGTACTCTATGTAGTGCCTTTACATTTTCGTGAATCACAGTTTTAAATTGTTCTGGTTCTTGAGTGTAATTCTTTATTAAAGAGTCTCGTGTATTGCTCCAAAAGCTAGCACTGCCTTGCTTATCTGTGTCGATTAATAACACGTCTCTAAAATTTTGTTTCAAATAAACTGCAAGGTTAGTCGCTATAGTAGTCTTGCCGGTGCCGCCTTTTTCGCCACCTATGAGAATAATCATGATGTTAAATATACGCTATTATAAATTTCTATAACATAACACAATCATTATGAACAACACTATTAAAAAGCGCCGAATATCACGCTATTCATAACTGATTATAACATAGTATAAGTATTTATAACACAACACTGTTGTTAATATGTATATAGTGGCACCTCAGAAAACGGATTATAAAGTATGCTAAGAGTGATCAGTCGCACGCAACAGTCTGATTTGTTACCGAGTTTGACTTTGCTAAGGTCAAATGTAGTCTCCTGTGATGTTGATATGCTCCAATCCCACCGGTGATAGGTAATTGAGTTACATTATACTGAGCATTATTGTTTAAAGAATTCACTGCTTTTTCCAAGTAAACAGTATTCCAGAGTATAAGTAAAATAGTA
This sequence comes from Axea sp. ZL-2020, assembly GCA_022817665.1. NCBI lineage: Eukaryota > Metazoa > Arthropoda > Insecta > Hymenoptera > Scelionidae > Axea > Axea sp. ZL-2020. The sequence continues at coordinate 3,808 of JABFOX010000314.1, forward strand.
GTATTTAAGCTTTTAAAGGCGGTTATAACATCAGAGCTAAAAATCACTCCTTACATCCAATTAATTACTGTGTGATAGATTTTAGGATGCTATATGTTGCTTGAGTGTTTTGCAAATGAACAAAAATAGCATATGAAAAAGGTTTTTGCACCAAGGTACTGTTTTTGATGATTTTATGAAAAAGCTATTTGTCCGCATTGCCTGTAATTAGTATCTTAGATGCTTAATATTAATTGGCAACTCGCGCTAAAATACAAAATTTTACTCTTATTCGAACTGATGTTATATACATATCAAACAACAGTCTTGTGTTATAAATACTTATATTATGTTATAATCAGTTCATCACTATTTAGTTATGGTAAGTTGTGAACCAAATACTTCTGAACAATGTCATTGTGTTATGAACAAAATAAGTGCTACCGATATCAGAACATATGCAACAATAAATACACTATATATCAAACAATAGTGTTGTGTTATAAATACTTATGTTATAATCAGTTCATCACTGTTTAGTTATGATAAGTTGTGAACCAAATACTTCTGAACAATGTTATTGTGTTATGAATAAAACAAGTGCTACACGCTAATTCCAGAACAACGATATTTTTGAGAATTATTATGCAAGTTCATGTGCTCGTGTATCAATATGTAGTTGTTAGATGATTATATACAACAACAGCCTTGCTATTCTTCTTTACAATATTTAGAACTTTCTCTAGTTTAAATTTTACAAGATTGAAAATTATGTACTATGACGAATTAATGCCTGAAGTGCGAAATCTGCATGCAACCCAATCAGATCAAAATGATTACTTTATTTTTACGTATTCACTAGCAACCATTATTGGTTGTGAAGCAGCTATGGTATTAAGTAAGATAGAATATTTGATAAATGTATCTGGGAAAGATCTCATTGGCAGAGAAGGTAAATGGATATGCAATTCCTATGAAAGCTGGCAAAAACAATTTCCAAATTTGAGTTACTATAAAATCAAAAAGATTTTCAAAACATTGGAAAAGGATGGCTTTATAATATCTACCAAAGCTAATGCTAGACTGAAAGATCAAACGAAATGGTATACTATAGTCAAAGAAAAGTTTGAGCAATATAAACACATAAAAAATGCAGACAAATCCATGAAACAAGGTGCAAGTGCATTGATTTAAAATCAGCGAATGAATTGATTGAAAGCTGCAAGATGCATTTATAAAGATACACAAGATATACAAAAATAACCTTAGTGTGAAAGCGATGTTCTAAAATGAGCGGTTATCGTTTCCATCCTATTACATATGATACTGGCTGTTTATTGCAAGCGGCGTGGCAAACTAATGATGGATGAGGCTAGATTTTATGAAGCATATAAAACGAGCAACAGGTTATGATGCTTACGGCTATATTAGTTCCGCAATAAAAGCTAGAGATACGGAGTATCTTGATAAATTGTTAAATTCGCCACCACCAACAGGATATAAAGGAACTAAAGATCTGCAAGAAGCTGCCAAAAAGGTAGACAAATCTTTACTAGATCTAGCATTTACAACAGAAGACAAGAAGATAATTAAAAAGATACTAAAGAGTGAATGTGCGAACCTTCATTCAGTAAGCAAAGAGACTTCGCATAGCGGCTTTGCAAATATACTATTGCAAGAAAAGCCAGCAGATAGAGAAGAATTATTTCAAATTATTAAAGATCAGCTAACAAAAGAAGATTATTGCAATCTTCTTGGGGCGAATGAAATAACAGATTTACTTCCTAGATTGTTTGATCTTGGATGGGGCATTGAGCAAGAAACGGTTCAAGCGATGTTTGAAGAGGCTGTAATATCTGGATATCAAAAAGCTGCATTTTTACTATTTAATCGATTTCCAGATATTGATTTATCTTTTAAAGCAGATACAGAATATGATATAAACCCGCTAGAAAATCTGATTGGTAGGTTGCACGACTATGATGAGTTATCTCATGATAGCAATGATGATAAAGCTGCAATACACGATTTGCTAAATTTACTTTTAAAGCAAGGTGACTTGAGTGAGCTAGATAGTAATTTGCTCTCAGAGTTATTTTCTGGAAGCGCAACATCATCGGACATTGAACTTATTAAATCTTTATTAAAGAATAACACCTATACTTTAGAACAAGCTGACGTCAAAGAAGCGCTAGATACTATAGCGGGTTTTGAGGACATTCCAGCTACAGCAAGAATATTGATACGCCATGTACTGCAGATGTGGAAGAAAGATAATCTTGATGATCTTAAGTTAATCTCAAGACCTTTGTTAAACATTTTATCCAAGATGCCAGAAGATAAGATGAGAGAGGTTCTTTCCTTAATTTTGCAAAAAGATTTAGTAACAGAGTTTATATCGATAAAGGACTATAATAATCTCTGCACGCACCTGATGGATCAACATGGAAAGAAGGGATCTTTAATAAAATCAGGACTGAAATATGTCAAAATAATTATGGCGCACTGTTTCTGGCGTAGAGAGTTATCTCCTGAAAAGGATACTGAAGACAAATCTGACAGAGAACAAGTTAATTTATTATGGAAAAAGCTTCAAGGAGCTAAAGACAAAGAGATTCTAAAATTAGCACTTAAATCAGAGGTGTTAAATGTAGATGCTGTATCTCTAGACGATAAAAATGTCTTTAATCTTTATGGTATTGTGAATTTGTTTAAAAGCTCACTGAATAAAGATATAGCTTTGTTCAGAGCATTTGCAGGATATCAAGATCCTGAAATGATAAAAGGTTTAATACGCAATAAAGGTTTCAAGATAGAAAGTGAAGCTCAATTTGCAGATGAGCTTTTGCGTGCTACTGATGAAATTTTTCATGTCTCGATATCGGAACTACAAAAGAAGGGGATGCTAAGCGAAAAGCTATTTATAGGACTTGTACAAAAGATATCCGCACAACCTGCTCCATCATATCAAAAGCATGAAATACTGTTTCATATCAATCCTGAACTTGCAAAAAAAAAATCTACAAAGAGAAACCAAGCCACTGCACTTGCTAGAATTATACAAAGATGGTTGTTCTGTTGATTATATTAAAGAGATTTCTAGTATCAAGGGTCTTGCTATTCAACAGACTGATAACAATAAAAGCACACTTGTGCATGCTGCTGCGGCTTGCGGAATAGTAGAAGATGTAAGAAAGGCATTAGAGTTCACTGAAATAGAAATCAATACTAAAAATAATCAAGGTTTTACTCCACTTATGTTACTTTGTGCATCGAGTGCAGAAAACAAAGTAGAAATTGCAGATATCATAATTAACCATGAAAGTTTTGGTTGGAGCAAAGAACTCAGAAAGACTCAAAGTAATCACATATTACTCACATACTTTGCAGATAAAGACGGGTTTATTGACTCTAGCATAGCTCAGTATTTACTTGATATCCCAGAGATTGCAACAGAGAAAAGAACATAAGAGATTTGCTTTTAGTAGCCATTGCAGATGGCAAGATGAATGTAATATTTCCAGATAATGCATCTATAGATTCTAAATTCAGTCAGGGAGGTGAGAAACAGTAAAAGCTTGCTGCAAGATGCAATTGCATCAAACACTCAGGATGTTATAAGACAAAGCATAGTTCATCGTCTAATAGATGAAACAACAATAAGCCAGGAAGAGTTACCTAGCGTAATGTTTGATGTATATAAAAGATTTATATCTAGCAGCCCTAGCCATAATTTAGATTTAGAATCATACAAGATCTCCAGTTTAATGCAAATAGCAGAGAAGCTTGGAACGGACGTGAACGTTCAAAGAGTGGAGCGTATGGTTGTTCCAAGCGAGAAGCAATCAGAATTATATGTTAGTACTTCTATTTTGGGCCTTGCATGCGCACATGGGGCAGAGAGTGTTGTAAGTGCACTTATGAAGCTTAAAAATATAGATTTAAACTGCGGTACAAAAGCAAGTGACCAAATTCCTGAAATGTCACCAATCATGATTGCATATAGCGCTTTAAGAAATAAGCAGGAAGCGGCAAAAGAACAAGAGGATGTCACCAAAGATGCAGGAGATTTAAATAAGCCATATATCGAGATAATAAAAGCTCTGCTAGAAAAAACAGGTTTAGATCTAACAAAGGAGTTTGCCGCTGGTCTAGGCCATATTAGCATTGCTGAACTTTTATATAGCGATCCTGTATTAAGCGTTCATGAATCTGCCGGCACTATTCGCAAAAACATTATAGAGAATATATGCAGTACCCAAGGGCCTTCACGTATTAAAGATCATCTCTTAATGCTCGCCTCTGCAGTAGGAGATAGTATGTCTGTACAAATGCTGCTAGATCATGATGCATCGCCGCTGGCAAAGAACGAGTATGGATGTCATTCACTGGCAATAGCAGCAATGAATTTTGGTCAGAACCCTGAAGAATATAGCAAAGTAATAGAGCAGTTAACCAGCAGAGCAAGTATAGAAGAATACAAAATTAATGAGAGAGATGCCGCTAGTTTTAGTACAGCGCATTATGTTGCAGCGCACTGCGACGCGAAAACAGTCACAAAGATTATAGGTGGTATCGACACAAGTGATTTTAAAGGTGATTCTAAGCTTTTAATTGGAGCATATTCTGGTGGTGATGCAAATGTAATCGAATATATTTCTGGTCTTACAGAAATTAGCGATGAAGTACTTAGAACAATCAAAGACGCGCGTGGAAATACAGCTTTGCACTACGCAGCAAGTTCGGATAGCCCTGGCACTGATTACTTGCTAAAAAGCCTTATAGAAAGAGGTCTAGATGTAAATGCAAGTAATAACTATGGAGTGACTCCACTAATGAATGCTGTAGTGAGTGCTGCGCTCAGTAAACAAAGGGGTGGAGCTAGTGCAGAGCGTCAAATTGATAAAATTGGTATGCTGCTTGCAAGTAAAGAGCTAGATCTAAACGCATATGAGAAAAACGGAAATACCGCATTGATGATTGCATGCCAGTGTGGCGAGCGTGAAGTTATAGGGCGTATAATAAATGACCCAAGAGTGAATATTAACCAAACTAATGCTGGTATGAATAGCGCGCTCATGATCACGGTTTATAAAGACTTAACTCAGAAATTCAGTAGTATAGAAGGGGCCAGCGCAGCGCTGAAAGAACAAGAAGCGAAACTTATATGGAAAAAATGTGATAAACAAATTGTAGCTGATTTAATAAGGCGAGGTGCAGATCCGTGATTTGGTAAAAATAGTGAAACTTTTACCAGTAAGATGCTGTTTATCATGATTAAGACCAGTCTTTTAACTCTAGCAAACCACTTTTTGCTTAAGTTCAATCCTATGCTACAAAAGGTTGGTTCGGTTGGTATTGCTTGGAATGCCGCAACAGAAGTTGGCAGTGCAGCAGGAGATCTAGTAATTAACAAAGTAATAGAATATATCGGAGATAATAAGATAGACTTAAAAGGTTTTCCAATTATAGGTAATTATCATGTAGATAAATTCGGAAGAGTGATTTCAGGTGATGCGCTGAAAAATGCAATAGATAAAGCTCTTCAATATATAAACGCGCAAGAAAGTATTGCAACGGCAGAGGTGCTGGAAGACGCAGCTAGAGACCTAAACAGCACTGACAAATTTGAGATACACAATGATTTAGTGTATAAATATCAGCACATTCAAAATATCCTACAAAACAGCAATCTCCTTCCATGGACCAGAAGAGGTCTTGAAAGGGTAGCAAGTGAGATAGTGAAGGCTGATAGAGGGTTAGGACTTGCAATTGATCGAGACTTTAGCACAATACAAGTGCAAGACTTCAAAAATAACTTCAAGTATCTCCATAGCTGCATTAAAAAGCAAAATAGACAAGCTACAATTGATTTGATGTTACAAGATGATGCTCTAGATTTAGAAGGCATGAAGAAAGCCAAAGAAGACTTTAAAAATTTACTTCAGAAAATATCAAACGGAGAAATAATTGCAGATGCAAAGATAGTGCATAATGCAAGAGCTTTTTTGGATGAGTATAAAAAAGAGATGGACTCAAGGCGAGATACAAGCCTATTTGCAGCATTAAAGCTCAAAATGAAGGATTTGCTCAAAAAAATTATACCAGGCATGAAGCCAAGTAAAGAGTTAATGAAAGCTGCTTTGCTCTCTATAACAAATGATTCTGGCAAAGAGGTAAATGAGAAGCTAGAAAAACTTAAAATAGATCACGAGAATGCTATCAAGATATCTAAATCTGGCAAGCCTAATATAGGGGTATTTGAAGAGCAAGGCAAGGAAGATGGAATATTCAGCATGGTTGTTGGTTATGGAAACAAAATATTAGGCAAGAATATAGAGAGAGGGGAAGCTGCTGAAAAATTAGCAAATTCTTTGGGAATGTTCGCAAACATTGGCGGGCGTCTTGCTACATTTACTGCAATGGAAAAGGATCTAACGCTAGGTGTTATATCACATATTTTATACTATGGCGCAACATCCACTGCACTTTCTGTTGTAGGTATTGGAGGAGGGATAGCTGCTGCTGCAGCTTATGGTATATATAAAGGTGCTACATGGCTTGCTGATAGCAGTGTGGAACCACAAATAGCTAGCAGATGAATGTAGCGCAAAAGCAAATAAGATGTTTTTAGATAATCAGCATACTATCAAGTATGCTGATCGCAAGTCAGCAGTTCATAAATCTAGAACTGCTTTTGGCGATGAAGAAGTTAGCGAGGCTGATTTGTCTTATCTAGATCTATTATTAGGCAATACAGCAGAACAAGAAACAAATATTGCATTTAAAGATAAAATTCTTGCAGAACAAGAAAGGTTGACTCAGCAATACATATAATTATGAACTGCTTTTTAAGTACTCACTAAGAAGCTACAAAGCAATCCTACTATTGTTACTGTATAATCTTGAGAAAAGTCTGTAGTAGGAGATAAAGCTTCTAGGTTGTCGTGATATGAGTCTGCATTATATGTTTGGATAGGAATCAGTGGTATTGTATTTGGGACTTCCTCATCAGATACAACAGCAGACTGGCGAAGAATAATACTCATAGTACCATCTTCAATTGCAGAGCTTGCGCTATCAAATAGCTCTCCTGTGTTTAGATAGTGTTGCGCCTGTGCCACAAGCTTCTCGTTCAAAGCGGATACGCCACTGAAGATAGCAACACTTGTGCTTAAGTCTGAATTACTACTGTCAGCAGAATCTTTTAGCAGGTATTTTTCAAGCACCGTAGAATGTTTCAATATTGCTTCTTCTTGTGAAGCTCGTGGCTCGCCAGTTGCAAAGGAAGTTAGGTTCTCTATTACTTCAGGGCCGCAGTTGCTGTATTTTTGCCTCTCTACTTCGCCTATTCTAAGCTCCATAGAATAATCATAAGATTCTAGTATAGCGCTAATCTGCATAAAAAGGGCTTCAGGAGGAGGGCTCAGCTCAGAATCCATATAATGTATAACAACATTATGTCCATCTTTCACTGCTGCAATACCAACCAGATGGCTTCCACCTATATTGATAGGCATTAGTATGGTATTTTGGTTAGATTTAAGGATGAATGATGAGAGTTTTTCTGCGATATCATCTTCATTTCTCTCTCTTAAAGTATAATTTTCCTCAAGGACATTAACTGACTTGAGTGCTTCTGGTGCAGTATCTTCAAGCCTTACCTTAAGTAAAAGAGCCACATGATCTTGGTAATAAGAAGAAAATGCTTCAGGAATCCCAGGGATTGGCATATAGTCTTGATTTCCAAGTATTACACAACTATTCTGTTGTTTAGTTCGATATTCTATTGGCAGCGCATCGGGACACCTAGAATTAGCAGATTGTAGTACAGTTTTACCGTATTCATTCTCTACATTAAATAGACTCTTTACTTGTTCTGGGAATTTCTCTATCAGAAGCTTGAATGCTCCTTTATTGCCAGTTGATAAGTGCAACGGTGTGTGGCCATCTATAGTTTGTTTTGGAAGCAGACTTTCAATGATTTCAGGGAATTTCTCTATCAATAGTTCTAGTGAGTCTTTATTATACTGAGCAGCTATGTGCAGGGCTGTATCGCCGACTATATTGCTTTCTACAAGCAAACTTTCAATGATTTCAGGGAATTTCTCTATCAATAGTTCTAGTGAATCTTTGTTACACTCTGCAGCTACGTACAAGACTGTGTGGTCACGATTATTTTTCACTTCTAGTACTTTCTCTCCAAACTTCTCTATCAAGAATGTGAAGAAATCTTTATCGTACTCTGTTGCGAAGTGCAGAGGGGTATTGCCTTTTATATTTTTTGCGCTAAGAAAACTTTGAGTGATTTCAGGATACTTCTCTAGTAATGGCTGAAGTAAATCTCCATTACCATTTCTTATAGCTACGTGTAACGCTGTATTGCCCTCATTATTTTTCACAGTAAAGAAATCAGTTTTCTGCAGCGTCTCTATCAAGAATTTGAATGAATCTCTGTTATTTCGTGCAGCTGAGTGCAATGGTGTATCGCCATGACTATCTTTCACATATAGTACTTTCTCGCTAAACCTCTCTATCAAAAGTTCTAGTGACTTGGTGTTATACTTGGCAGCATGACTTGTCACTGTCTGGACACTGCTATCTAGGGCTTCCAGCACTCTCTCTCCAAATTTATCTATTAAGACTTCTAAGGAATCCCTATTATGCTGTGCAGCCACGTGAGCTATCGTGCCGTAGAAACTTTGACCTAATGACAATCTCACTCCAAATTCATTTAGTATGCTTTTTAATGTGGCACTGTCATTCAGGGTTACTTCATATAATACCTGTTCTAGTTTAATTAGTGCTTCCCGGACATTCTGTGGAATAGGAGTTGGATGACGTAGCGCTGGCGGCCGCATCAAATAAGATATGGGCGTTGGCAGCTGCATATTATAGTCAGATATTATCTTTAGATTCTTTTCAATAATATCTTTCATAAACTACCTTTTTATTGAATTTTCTAGCAATCCTTCTGATTACTAAGTACAATGAACATCAAAACAGAATAAAAATAGAGAATGACTGTATCTGAGTAAAATCTTGGAAAAACTGATATCAATATAATATACTAATATGTGCACAGAGTATTGCATACAAAACGATATAGTCAATCTTTGTTTATTGCGATTATATTTACTTTTTAATAACAAAATGTTACAAAGCGATGTATAGGCGTATTACGCTCTAGCATCTGGTTATTGCATAATTGTCTATATGTAAACTTAACCGTGTTGCATGATGGCATACAGGCCTCGCGCGTGACGATAAATCATATTAGCGTTTTACAAACTATAGGTTATGGACTTACCAAGCACTTTGATTACTCACGCCCTAAAATTTGCTCATAGAAAACTATATAAATGTGAGGGTTATAACGATTTAGTGCTTCGTATATTTTTAGTTTGATACTAATGACATTAAACTACTTTTACGTTTTAATATTGAAACGCTTGAAGCATATAACGTTAAAGCTGTTAAACGATACAAAGGCAAACTTAATAAACGTTGCTTTGATTTATGACTATTACACTTTGCTGTTTGAACACTTTTACGTATACATGTTATATGTGTAAAAAAAATAATAACATAATTAAGTGATAGCGACTTAATGTTTTTTGTATTTTTAATTTAATGCTAATTGCATCAAACTATTTTTGCGTTACATCAATACTTAATTATTTAAAATAAACGTTATGAACGAACTTGCACATATTTCTAGTCTATATTGTCGCAGGAAATGAAAAAGCAGAGTTATATAGGTCTAGTGTGTTGTTCTAATGTTCTTTTGTAGCTTGGCCAAATCTTTTCTAGAAAGACCGGTTGCATTCTCAATGATACTAACCTCTAATCCCTGCAATAGAAGATTTTTTGCCACTTCCTCGCGTCCTTTCTCTATACCTTTCTCTATACCTTTCTCTATACCTTTCTCTATACCTTCCAACCTACCCTTCTGAATGCCTATTTCGATGCCTTGCACCTTACCCTGCTCTCTTAATTGATCTGCTATAGTCATCACTTCCTCTTTTCTTTCTTCAAATAGCTTACTAAAAAGTTCTATAACCTCTTTACTTTTTGTAGACTCTCCTCTCTCTAGAGTATACCATATTACATCTTTGATGTAAATGAAGCTCTCCTCACCTAACATCTGAATAAGACCAGATATGCCTTCTAAAAATGGCAAAATATCAGGTAATCTTATGTTTTTTAGCATAAGTTGCATTAATCCGCTATAGAGCCTCTTTTTCAGCTCATCATCTGATACCTTATTTAATTCAACAACCTTAAATTTACTGGTTAGTAATTCTCTAGCAAACTCAGGATCATAAAAGAGATCAAAGAAACTATGTGCTACTCTATACCCTGCAGTACCAGTATATAGCACTATAGGCAAAACATAAGGCAACATCTTATCTTTTGGATGTTGCTTAATATGACGTTCTATAATCCTCAAGATATACTTCCACAGTCTAAAAGCCATCAAATGCTCTTGATCTGTCTGGTGCTCAACCAGAATATAAAGGTAACCAGGCTCACCATTTGTTAGAGACACAGAAAACAGAGCATCTACTACACCGTCACCTAAATCCTTATCTATAAAGCTTTCCTTTTCATGTTTTATAGATTCAAGATCTATTTTATCTAGTGTATTTTTAGGTATATAAGTTTCAAAGAATTCTTTAGCAGTTCTCTTATGAGACATTGCTTCTTTAAAGAAGCGATCGTGAGGGTTATGCGCAACTTTTTTCTTTGTCATTGATTATTTTAGAAATACTTCTTTTGTGTATTATAAGAAAGTTGCACGGTGTATTCAACCAATTGTTTCCTAAATTTCTTGTTTATACTTATAATGAAGCATTTCTTTTTACTCATCACAACTCAATAAAGTATGGAGTTCTTATTTGCAGGCATTGTCTAAAAATCCAAATATTCATTTTTGGGATAGCAAAATCCTATCTTAGCTGTTCTAAAAACGGCCGTTTTTAGAACAAGAAAAAATCTCAGCATGAAATTTATCAAAAACGTGCCTGAAATATGTTCCAAAACATTATGCCGTTTAGTTTGTTCTGTTAATATCATAAAAAATCGTTTTAGGAACAAAAAATATGCTTATTGGTTATGCACATGTTTAACTCTGGATCAAAATAATTTCTCGCAGGAAGAAATTCAAAAAATCAGACCAGAATCCTAAACTCTATTGGTAGATATCTACCTTGATGGGATTTAACCCAAAACTCTCAAGGCTAATTTATTATTTTAGACTAGTGAATTTTATGCCCCTAAAATACTTGGGGCATAAAAAAATTATGCGGCTTGGTGCTCTATTGACTTATTTGATTGAAGTTGCGGACTAATAGCAATTTTTTGTGGTTTTTCCTCTTCTGGTATTTCATATTGCAAGTTCACTGTGAGCAATCCATCAGCTAAATTGGCATCTTCCACTATAATACGATGTCCAAGATCAAAACTCATCGAGAACTCTTTTTTCTCGATGCCTTTGTGCAACCATTTTTCATTGTTGTTGTCATTGTTTACTTTCTCTTTTTCAGCTTCACTTTTACCGCTTATGGTTAATTTGTTATTCAGTACAGAAATGTCCAGCTCATGCTGTTGATAGCCAGGAACTGATACAGTAAGCTCAAGTTTTTCTTTCTCTTTTTGTAGCAAATTATATGCTGGCATATCAGAAATTGGTTTGGCACCTGTCATACGGCTAAACAAGTTATCTATCTGTGCAAACCGATCAGATAGTAAATTACTTTTCAATTCAGGGATGATAGAAAAAGAACTGTAATTCATATTATCCTCCTTGTACACTAATTGATTGAATTGCATTTCTTTGTATACAGCCATACGTTTCAACACTGGCGTAGTAAGATCGCCCGTTTATTATTTGCTTATATACTTTTCTTCTTGCTTCTTCTAGCTAATGATATGGGTATAAAATAAAAATTTTTCAAGGGGAGATATTGAAGTATCAGTGTCTTCAAGTTTTGATATGCGGTCAAATACTCTAACTAAAGCATCTTTTTGTAAATCTAGGGTTTGTGCACCTTCACTTTTTTAGATTCTTATGTCCCTATTCACATAATAAGTAATAGCTTTTCTTTGCTCGCTTAAAAACTTCACGACATAACACTAAATTTAGTTTTGTTTTTCTAATGGGTTTTTAAGTGAAAAGCAAACACTAAAAACTATGCATTAATCACCACTAAAAAAACGCTCGTTTTCTGAGTAACCATTTCCCACATCTTATACATCTACGCAGAACAATTTTACCTACTTGCTGCATAAAAATTAGCATAATAAGCTAAATGACACTTAAAAACTTATTGCAACAGACTCAAAATTTAGCTGTTGAAAAGAATAATGAAATTTTGTATCTAGGTTACATGTCTGGCAGTCAAAATTTAAATGACAATTAGGTATAAAATTTATAGTTGTCTGTGAGATCAAATCTTGACTTATGCATCAAATGTTAGAATTTATAGGTAAATCCCATTGAAATCTCATGCGCCTTTAAACTAGCTTTTATAGCAGGAGCATGAGCAATCTGTGGTCGTAAGGTTGTTGTTTTATTACCATTATTAATAGTATCACCTTCGATAGTACGATTTTCCTTTGTTGTAATGTAACCAAGGTTTATAAATCTATACCCAATATCTATAGAAGCATTTGTACTGCAAGCAATCGAAATACCAGCACCAACATTCCAAGCAAAAGACACTTTGCTCTTACCTTTTGCGAGTACATCAGCAACTAATTGTGATTGACCTTTAGTCAGATCAAGCTTGAGTTGATAATCATCTGTTTTATTGAGACCCATGCCGATACCAGCAGTGATATATGGAGTGACAATGCCATATTGCCCTATATCATAATATCCGTTTAGCATCATCATTACGGCAGAGATTTTTTGTGACACATTAAATTTTGAATATACACCACCAGGAAGCTTAGCATCCCATGCTGTATGAAAAGAATAATTCCTGCTAGATATGTTAAAATCTGCTCTAAAATGCTCGCTAAATCTATATCCAAGCGCTACGCCATAAATCATTGAACCTTTCGGAGCTTTTTTATTATAGTAGTTGGACCAATTAATTGTTGTATTATTGTGTGCTAAATCAGTGCCCCAATTAATATCAAACTTTCTATCAGATTTTTTTAATGAAGAAGGAACGGAAAACCCGCTTTCAATACGCAGGTAAAAATCTTGAGATTTGTTTTTAGCAGCAAATGCTGCGGAAGATAAAAGCAATGAAGCAAGAGATATTAAAGTCAGTGAAGGTCGTACCATAATATTGGTCCCAATTTTTATACAAAACTCACACGATTTTGATACTGTATTAAAAGACAGTATCAAGGCTTGCAACCCTGTTTCGCGTCAGAGCACAACTAATTTTATTTGCATACTCAAAAAAAGTTACTATAACTCACTATGAGAATAACTTAACGTTGGTATTAATTCTATGTCATTGGAAAAGATAAAATTATCTGATGAAAGACTTTCTAGCTGTACGTTATATAAGAAAACTGTTTGAGTCTCTGATAATGTTATTACAGTAAATTTTAAATTTTCTTGATGCCTAAGAGACGACATTAATATCTCTGGAATATTTAAATCTTTGGTAGATTTAAATACTTGCGTTATTTGCAAATCTTGAAATGACTTTATATTTTCTATTCTGCTGAGGTCTATTTTTTCATTATGATCACTCACTGCAAAATCCATGATCATTACTTGTAAATTTTCTTTGCTTTCTGTTCCTGCAGAGTGCCTTGAAAAATAAATTTATCTGAGCCATCACCACCTATTAAATATTTTTTTCCAGTACCTTGCATGAATATCTTATCATCACCCACTCATGCAGCAACAATATCTTTTCCATTACTCAAGTAAATTTCATCATCATCTGCTCCAGTTGCAATATTGGATATATATTCAGACTATTTAATTTGTCAAAATAAGTATGCAACAGCTACTGGTTTATCAGATTTATTGTCTTGAGATATAAGCCACGACAAGATTACAAAATATCTTAATTCTGAAGATTTAGGATCAAAAGAATTATGGTTATACATCAAGCCAGGAATTAGGAAGCATGAGCTTAACAAGGGAGGTGTTTTGATATTAGATGATTCAATAGAAGAGAAACCTTATACGGATGAAAATGAGATAGTAGCATGGCATCACTCTTATGCTAAAGGAAGTCATGTAAAGGGGATAAACATTTT
>JABFOX010000315.1:0-18007 GCA_022817665.1 Axea sp. ZL-2020
ATTCAGTATATATTTTTCCAAGCATTCTTTCATTCTTTAATTATTAATATAAATATTGAAATATTATAACTCCGTCGTATTATGGGTTTCATTTAACATCGAAATCTTTTCGAGTTAAATTTAATATTTTGTTTATTAATGTTTATCCCTTAAATATTATTAATATTGATATTTGATAAGTTACAAAATTAATTAATTCTCTTTTTTAAATGTATTTAAGAAAAAATAACGAATGGATATAACTAATCATGAAGCAAAACACTGTTATGTATAATATTTCGTGCGAGCAAAACATTTTTCTTATTATAAAATTTAGAAAAACCATATTATATTTTTATGTCTAAATTATAAAAGAATTAAGTCACCGTCAAATACAGATATTTTATTTAAAATTATTGCAATACTGTTCAGAATGAGAGATATCTTTCTCATAAACAACATTAATGTTTCTGTAAACCATAAACATAGCTATTATAATTTATTTTTAAATTTATTTATCTAAAATTTACAGAAATATGTTCAATATATTTGTTAGAATTTTTGCAATTTCAATTTGCAATTTAAGTATTTACGGTAAAAAAACGAATAAATAAAGTGTAGAATGGTATGGCTTGTGGTAAACTTTTAACCACTTTGCTTGTTGTTTATAAAAATTTGTGTAATATTTACAGCACTCAGAACTAAAAAAATGAAACTATGACTAAAAATATGAATATATTTTAATCAGTGTACTGTACAAAATTATTGCTTAATGATATTTATCAAAATAATAAATTAATTAAACATTTTTACTCATTATAAAAAGTGCATATTCCAAATAAACAGAATCTAATATCAAAACTATAAAAAGGTACACATACAACAATTACAAAACTAAATGGAAATGCAATTAAATTAATTATATAAAATTTAAAATCGTGCTTGTCACAAGTTACGGTAATTTTAATTTCAACAAGTATTTCACTGTCTTATACTCCCGCACAGAAATCAAGAAATGCATTACGAATTTTCATCGCGGGGCGTGTTGAATACAATGATATATGTTACACACTTTTTCAAAACGTACTCGTTCTTTGTATATTTTATGAAAGAATTTACATTTGCGCATACAAATGTGGTTCAAATAACGTGTCAATCACGCGATGAAACATGTTATATGAATAATAAAAATGCATCGTATGCAACTAACTGTTGTACTTTTTTAAACCATTGTAACAAGCTCGTCAGACTGAAATCTTGGATACTGCAGCAAAAATCTCTGCCAACAGATCGGCTTGCTGAAGCAAGTGCTCTTTTGTCTTTTCATCGACCGAATATATGTGTGTACATGCATGTATATGTGCATTATGTGTATTTACGACTGTAAGTTTCAATACGTTTCGAGACGAAAAGGACACGATAGAGCCAATCATTCACGTGAAATGAAAAGTTCAGACAAAACATATTATTTGCTCGACTGAATTTTCGATGTCCAAGGAAACATCGAATTAAAATGTCATAAAAGAACCGATCATTGGTATATATGCAAATATATTGCGTCTTTTGAGATAATATTTGCACAAGACAATACAAATTGCTTGTATTACAGTTCAAGAATTAATTCAGCTTAAGGCAATGTTGACAGACAAAACAGGTATTGAAATTGTCGGTATTTAAAAATAAAGCAAACATACGAATCCGTGCCTAACTGTAAACTTATTTATGTTAAATTATTAATTTCACGAAATAATATTTTCATCGCATTAAACTTTGATTAAGTACAAAGTATCATATTTGTGTATTTAGTTACATTAATTAAATAGTTTAATTGAGTAATTTTGTTGATTTAATTAAATATTATTTCTGCTTATGTAAACATTGCGGAAGCTAGTTTGTACGGACATTTAGGGAATGCTTCGCGTTATTACAGTTTTGCATTTATTTTAATAAAAGCTTTCAGAATGCATGAAATTATGTCCAACTATTTCGTGGTTGAAAAGAGCTGTTAATGCCGTTGAAAAGTAACAATTATTTATGCGAAATTACTTTACACCGTACCCCTTAATTTTGCACAAATGAAGCAACTTTGTGTGCATGATTGTAATTATATAGCACACAATGCCGGAAATTTGTGTAGAATTCGACGGTATTTCTGATTTTTTGCAATTAGTTTAAAACCAGCAAGCTAATTTTTTAACAGTGGATGATTTTGACGCGATTCTGATTTTAAACGGATTTTCTCCCATTTTAATTTTGTAAGAGTCAAGGTTTACCATCCTCCAAGGAATATAATAAAAATGCAATAAATGTGATAGACGAAAAATAGAAAAAATATATTCTGTGACTGTAAGACTTAAAAAATGTTCTCCAATGTTTATTGTTTTGTATATTTTAGTCTCCGCGGTGTAATAAAGTTTATCAGATGAACAGAATACGCAACTTACATTTTTTCATTCAGAAAACAGTTTTGTATTTTTTATAACTTGTTTCATTGTTTTATTGCAATTTAAATTCAAATTTATAAAAGTGTCATTGTGTTCATTGAATGGGAAAATGACACATGTTACATAATTTGCTTTAAAAATAAGTCGATACATGGAGCAAAATGGGGAAGAATGTCGTAGGTCTATTAAGCATATAAAAATAATGATGTCAGTAGCACAATTTGAACAAAATTGCAGGACTTTTGTCGAGTAAAGTCATAAGAATAGTACTTTCTGTATTATCAAAATTTGCTATATTATCTTACTGATATCTGGATGGCTCCCACCTTTGTTATATATGCAAGTACAGTTTTGCGTATAGGTGTTAATTCTCTATACACATTTCCGAATTTAAAAATGTTAACATTTCTTTCTTATCAGATTAACGAAATGCATGTGTGTAAACTTTGCTTACACACTTAACAATAGAGAGAACGTAGGTGAGTTCGATAGTAGACTCCAGCAAAAAAGAGCTATTTCTTGCATAACAAACTAACTAAAATAATATTTTAGTAATATATTTTTAATCTTTATTAACAATATTTGTTGTGATTTAGAAGTTTCAGGAAAACTTACCAAAAAAAATTCTATAAATGTTATTGAAAATTTTTAATGTGTTTTATTAATTTTGCTTTTTTTCTTATTCATATTATTTAGTACAAATAATTGTTTAATAATTATTATAAAAATATATAGTTATTTTAAAAGTTCAAATGAATTTGATACATATATATTTTAGTTTTAAAAATAATCTATAAATTGTTTTAAAATTTACCAGCAACTAATAAAACAATACATTTTAAATTATGTAAACATTAGAAAATAATTATGGAAAAGTTAGATTATAATCTTCGAAATTAGTTTTTGGAAACTTGCAAAAAGTTATTTTATTAAGTAAATTACATAAAGAATGTAAACTTCTACATAACTTGTAGAATTTTGTACATTAATTTTCATTCATTAAAATTACTTATGAATAAAAATTGTCAATTTATTGAAATTAAATAATAATAAAATAAATTTAAATAAATTTTTAATTGTATTTGTGTATTTCACAGACAGTTTTAATTTGATTAAGGATAAAATAGAGATAGATATAGCATTTATCAAAATAAATAAAAGCAGTGCCAATAAAAATATCAACATCAACAATAAATTAATTAATATTCGCATCTCTTTTTTTTTATTTCTCTATAAATGTATATTTTTGTTATTTTTTATATCTAAAATTTAGTAATATTTATTAATTTAATATTTCTTTTAATTTAGTTTAATCATCAAAATTTAAAAAAAAAATTAAAATTTTGTATTTTATTTTTTTCCCTGTTTTTTACAATTTAATATAGCCTTTGTCTTTATACATTATTTGCAACTTTATTATATGTTTAAGCTATAATTATAACATCACACTTGACTACAATGAATATATTCTTATTAAGGATTGGCCTTAAGAAACTTTCACTTTGATCAGAAAAAAAATTTGTACCAAGTTTCGAACATAATTTAAACTTAAAGTTATAAGATAACAAATCAAGCGTTACGTCACACAGATCAACAATTTAATTAAATGCAATAATAGTTGCTTTTTTTAATAAATAAATACAAATGATTTGTATAAAACAATTTTGAAATATGAAATATCTGCTGTAGAAATAAAATTAATCTATTTTTATAAAATTACAGTGCATTGAAAAGATGCATTAAAAAGAATTTATATTGTTTTACTTCAATTATCTACGAAATACAAGCAATGTATAATATGTTTCATGTTTTATGCACATAATAAGATACATTGTTTAAAAACATCTGCATTTAATAGGTTTCTTATTTATAATGATATTAAAAATATAATTTATTGTTATGTTTTCTATAGTTAATTTTGATAAAAAATAATTTAATATTGTTATGAAAAAACATTTACCAGAAAAAGTAATATATTTGTCGTTTATTCATCATTAATAACAAAATTCATGTTCTACTTAGTTAATCATGCTTATTTTATTGCAAAATCATCATCTGATCGTTATTATAAAGAAACGAAACAACAAGTAAGTAATAATAAATCGATTATTAAAATCAATTAACTGAATTTACATTTATATTCTTTGGCATTATTTTACGTGTATAACATTTCAGTTTAAAGAGTAGAAATAAATTTTACTGTGAACTGTTTTAACAAATTATTAAACTAATAACTGTAAAATAATATTGCAGTAACATGCATTAATATACTAATATTTTAGATTATTTATGAAAAAATATGATGCGGATTATTTTGTTGAATTAAACCGCTGCGTGAAACCGTAATCGAATTATTAAACAAATATAAAACTTAAATATAAAAGTCAGTGTAGTATATTTATTTGTAATTACTGGCAAAAGAAGTAATAATAGACTGAATTTATTATATATAATGTTATATATAATATTAATTTTTCAATTCAACTTTGGTGTTTTGTTTTTTACAGATTTTTTTTTATAAAGAAAATTATTACTTGAAGTAAGTCAAAAGAAAACTTAAAGAAACTATAGCCACTTAAAATAAGAGACTGTTGTGCAATAGATTGCAATATCGATGATTAAAAGAATAGCTGAGATTTGCTACACGAATCAATGAACACTTACCTTAATTGTAAATTGTTTACAAAGAGGCTTGTATGCATTGGTTCCGCAGACAAGCCACTTGTCAGGTCCCTGCTTTCCGAAGATGCGCACGTAATTTTGACACTCGTCCTCGCTCTTGCCTTTTATGTTGCACAGCTCACGGTGTGCTGGACTACTCGACCACTGCAGCCTCTGTAAAAGAAACATCTATGTCAGGCAAATGAAAATAACATTCCAGGCTCGATGGATGATTAAACCGAAGAATGCTCCTGGCCATCTCCAAAGACGCGAGCACGATAAAAGGATCCACCTTGTGAAAAAGAATTCCGTTAAGCGCCTTTATTTGAACGTGCGCTTAGAAAGGAGGGCAGATAAGAACCGTTACAATAGAAAAACTATAGGCGAGATATCAAGACTATAGGCCAAAAAAAGTCTGCCACTCGACTGAGTGTCTTCTTTTAAATTGCTTTCGTTCTTTCTTTATGTTCTTTTACTCTTTTACTTATTATTTATTTACTTCCCATCCCAAAAATCTAATGTACGTATATCGTTTCAAAATTTTGCTGTATATGCATCGCAACATTTTCGTTTAGTTTGCACTTTCGGCGAGTTCAATTATTGTTTCCGTATTTCAGTTGTTTCCTTTGCTTGTGTGTGGTATTATATTTATGGATAATTTAATTTAAGTATAACAAATTATTTTAATTACGTTAAAAATCAAACTTGAGAATAAATGCACGAGTATGCATTTTTGAACAATTCGTTGAATATAAATAATGTTGTTGATATTACCAAATGTTTTACCGATTCGATATAATTTCTGTCAGTTCATCAAACATTTTGTATAACCAACGTATCTGTTTTCAGCGTGCATGTGTAGCCTTCGAACATGTGTAAGCAGAAACAAAGTAATATTTAATATTAATTTAAAGTGAGATTAAATTGTTATTTTAATCAACAAAGTCTATTTATTTTTACATATTTTAAGCAGCATTTTAAGCAGAGAGTGGAAAAAATTAGGATAAAATATCTTGAGAAATGTACATTCAACTGAAAATTAAAACTATGCCCGATGCTATTGTGGGTAGTTAGACAAGCAACTTTGAAATTTTAAATGGGAATTCCATTTTTTTATTGCAGAATCAGATTGTAGTTTGATTGAGTTTTAAATTGCATTCACTGTCATTGGATCGAAAAAGAAAGATCAAGAAATATAAAGATAGATTCTATTTCGATCCAATGGTGGTCAATTAAAATTCTTATAGCTTTTGATTATTGCAAAATTTGAAAATAATTTGTCATTTGAAAGGGCTTTCATGTTTAAAAATGTACAGTTGTTTCTCCCTTGACGCATAAAAGGACGAAAGTAGGTTTAATTGTAGTACAATTGTATAGTTCCTTTCAGAGTATTAAATACGAATTTTGCGATATTTGAATTGTGAGTGTACTTCTTGAGATATTGCTCGGTTTTCGGACTTCTGCCATACCTTGCATAATGTTTGAATATATACTATTATAAATGAATTTATTGATATAACGAAAAAATAAAATATTCTTTAATTGATAACAAGATGATTCAATCAACTGAAATTCAGTTATTCAAATATAGAATTAAAAATGTTTAACTTTTTTTTTGCATGTATGATATATGTATATTATATTATATTTTTTTCAATGTCAAGATATTATATAGACCCTTATGCATTTCTTCTGACACGCTTTTTAATGAAAATGGACTTAACCATTCGTTGACATACTGAAAGATTTATAATATAATATATTATTTATATGCGTAACATAAATACGTTATACAAATGCATGTAAGGTATCAATATAAAGCTACAGCTTTAATGAAATTCAATTAATTTAAAGATGTTAATATCTGTTTTTGTGAAATAAACTGTTTTTTACACATTTTCTTTAAATGTTTGTTCCATCACAATACAAATTATGTAGAAACTTATCTACGAATTGACTGTATACAGGTAAAGTATTAACAAATGAAAGAAAAGAAAACTGAATTTCGTCGATTATTTTATTTGTTTTTAGAAAGATTTAGAAATGTAATATGGTAATTTATGGTCTACATTAATATACATTATGAATTACGAATTGGATTTAGACTCGATTAAATCTTGATAATATTTCATTTTACGTGCCCAAATCTGATCAGCTATAATGTAGAAACAGTGAAATTTCTGATCTGATTATACCTAATTTCATTTAATTAATTTATATTTAATTATATTTAAATTAGTTGCAATTTGCTACATAGTGTAAAGGCTAGTGTTGTCAAATAATTTGTTATGTAATTATTAATAATTTTTTATGTATATATATATATACACAATAATAACACAAAGTAATGGATATCAATGGATAAAAATAAAACATTCGACGTAGACGTAATAAAAAACTATTAATCAGTTTTGATTTGCAGAAATGAACACAACGTTATTAGTGTTTAGTGACTGTAATGATTACTGGAATTAATACGCTTCTTATGAACTACCATTGTGATTCAATTTTCCGCTATATATCATTGATTATCACTTTTCAATGTTACTATTCGATATTTAAAATGATGATACAAGTATAACAAATATAAAACTAACGACGAATACTTTACTCGTTTGAAAATCATATGGTTATTTTTATAGTAAAAAATTGAATTGATATTTTATTTTGTTATTATATCGCTCAAATAATAAAATGAATGTATTATTTCATTTATTTAGATAGTAAAATACAAATAAGAATTTTTTTCTTATATGTCCAAACGAAACTTTGCAATCAAACGTTTCAATTTATATATTTCTTTTCTCGTATTATATAACTTTAAAATCAATAAACTAAATGCTCTATATTGATACAAACTGGTACTGTATAAACTATTAGAATAATTCTTTAGAAATTCCATAGAGTTTGCGTTCAAAGTATTGAGTTTGAGCATAAGTTAAAAGCTATCGACTTAGTGTCAAACATTGCGCAGTGAAAAATGCACCAAGTAGGTGTTTAGAATGTTTCTCTTAATTACTCTGCTAAGATATTTTTTGTTATAATATAAATACGTATTATTATAAAATACTAATATTTTAAATAATAAATTATATAGTCATATATTAATGATGAATAAAAGAATTTTTATTTAAAGAACTGAATACCGACGATAAGAATTATAGTTAAATCGATTGTAAAAGAAATGATAAATATTATAAAAAATATTATAAATATTTTGCACAAGGAATGTAATATTAAACAATTTAAAGAGTAACTATTTAATTCAAAATTATTAAAAATGTACCATATATTTTAATATATTTTTTTGATATACTTAACCTCTTCAGGGAC
The DNA here is from genome assembly GCA_022817665.1 of Axea sp. ZL-2020. Classification (NCBI taxonomy): domain Eukaryota; kingdom Metazoa; phylum Arthropoda; class Insecta; order Hymenoptera; family Scelionidae; genus Axea; species Axea sp. ZL-2020. Next base: position 8,418 of record JABFOX010000315.1, read on the forward strand.
GATTTTTTCTTGGTGACAAAAAATTAATTACCATATATACAAACGCAACAAAATACTAATAATACAAACCATAAAGATTTAAGTTTTATTGTTGAGAGATTCTGTAGTGAATAAGTTTTAATATAATATTTGGGATTTTCATCACTAATAACATTTATAATTATAAATAACAAAACGTCCACATATGTGGCCAAGGGCGTGAAGAGGTTAAATCGGATTCTTATGAAAACATCATTTCATTTGGAAAGATAAAATTTCGGGTTAAGTTTTTTTTTGTGAAAATGATCACTTCTTCGAAGTGACCTGCTAAATAAATTTATCTTTTATATATTTCTTATTCCAATGTTTCTTTAAATATTATTAACGAACAAATAACATAATTTAAATACTTACATAATGCTTCCAATAAGTATGGTACAAGCGTCAATTTATGTGAAATACTAATCGTAATTAATATTGCAAATACAAAGCAAATTGTTAAATATATTTTAAGCATTATTAATTTTAATTCGTAAAAGTTGAATATATATCGAGAGTATTCTATAAAATCTGTATATATTTTTATAATTATACAAAAAAGATGATTGAAAAACAACTTATTTTGAAAATACTATTATATAACTGTTAACTGATAAACGATATTTATAATATCTTATCGATAAATAACAGGTAATTAATCTGTATCACCGTATACGTGAAGCATTATTATTGTAAATTAAAATACAAACTATAACTTAGTGTTTGATGCTGGGTAATTAAATTAGCATTAATGGATATCGATTGCAAAAGGTAAACTATGAAATGAATCATCATTAACTCATTAATAATACACATAGCTTAAAAATACCCGAATCCCACATCAATAAATTTATTGGATTATTATATGTTTTGAGATTATCTTTTACCGAATAGAATACTTGCATGTTCAGCCAACTTGATAATCTTTGAATGAATCATACACACAATGACGAAGACTGCGTTACGTGTTACGTTTGCGCATTATGTATAAGACTTGAATCATGCAGAAGTTTAATCACCAAAGAATATCGCAATTTCCTGAATGTAAAATTTCGATTTGCCAGCGGCAACATAATATTCAAAATTTCCCCCTTGCATCTGATTTATTTACATTGCAAGAAAAACTGCTTTATTATTCTACAGCAAAGTTTGTTTCACAAAATTATCGATCAATAGAAAGCAGCGATTATCTATATTCCAGTGACAATATTCTTTAAAAGAAACTATAAAATAAGCATCGTTGAATTTATGTTAAAATATATAATCAGTTTGGACAACAGGAATTTCTTAAAAGATATTTATTCATCATAATATTTATGAGAGTAAAAGTTGTTACTTATTAACGTCACTCATTAATTCGAATTAAATCAATTATAACGAAGCGAGGATAACATTTTAAGAATTACATAATTATATTGCAGTTGTACTGGTATTGAATATTTACAGAAGATGTATTCGTTGACTGACAGTTGCAAAAATAGAATAAAAAACATCGATAATCAATTGGAAAAATGCGAGATTCTAAAAGATATTCTATCGAACAAACATCACGATGAGGTAAATTAGATCTCGTATCGAATATTTCGAACATCTCTTGTGGTGTCTCGTATGTTGATAATATGTAAATTATATGGAGAAAACGCAAGCGAGAGATGTGTTTGATTCGCGTCATACCGATTAATACCATATGATAACGATATTTATTAATGACAAGGTACTAGCGAATAAATTTTATGATAATTTAATTCTATAGATAGTAGTCTAGGTAAATTGCTTTAATAAAGTACTTAGGGAAGCTTCTTCGGAGAGACCTAAAAATCGATATATCATACTTTTCTTAGCGGTTACGGTAATTTACACGGTACGGTAAGAAAACAATCTGTTCAATGTCACTATCGTGATAAGCAAGATATCATGACCAGCTGCTTAAGACGGACATAAAAATACCTAGAAATTTTATACCGTTAAAAAGTACAAAATATGAGCCATTTGATACAATTTAGTTTATACAAATTGCAATACGTAAAATAGTTTATGTGAAATTATTGTCAAAACGGCCATGCGACTTATTTACAGCATTTTTAGTTTGAAGTCGAATCAAAATTTTGTTTAACTAATAAATTGTTCAAAATGGAGTTTAAAATGAGGGAAGCGGTTTTGCATATTGCACTTTTTGTTTTAATTAGAGTAGTGCGTTTCCTTCCGTTCGTAACCCCAAACTTTTGCCTGTAAAATCGTACTGAATATTCATCGAGCAATATGGTCTCACAGTTTTGAGTCTTCAGCCGCCACAATCCTGTTTTGAATGAATGGATAATTCGTGTGAGACATTGTGCTTTGATTTTCGGTACGCGAACGTCCAGACTGTGACATTCGGCGAAAGTTCGACGTTTTGCCAATTTCACGGGCATCGGATTAGCTCTATTATTTAACATATATTTTGAACGAAACTTTTCCACCGTTATGACATTTCGTACATTTATTCGACAAATGAATTCATTATCTTACGAAATGCGAATGCCACGTTTTTATTCGCAAATCATATTCACAGTATTGGAAATTTATTTAGAGATTTATTAAGGATTATGTTAATTTCGATCTAACATCTTGTTTTATGTTTATAAATTATTGAATTTACGGGTTTGTTAATGATAATTAAAATGGCAAGTTGATTGAATTTTGTTATATTGAAGTGCATATTTAGTTAAATAATCTATTCGGGTTAATTAAAACTTAAAGATTCAATTAATAACAAACCCGACGAATAACACATGAAAGATTTATTGGTTAATAAATATTATAGAGGAATTAAATAAATACGAATAATAATACAAATGGTATTTGTTGAAATAATATTTTGTTGAAATAATATATCATATCTTAAATTGTGCATCTAAAATAATAATTAATATTCGGATTGTTTAAAAAAACTACAATGAAATAATGATGAAAAAAATATTCGGTACTGTCCTATCCTTGATTAAAATGTTAATTAATAAGCATGATTTATTCACTGATATTTGTTTTTGTGTGCAATTATTATTATTATTATTATTATTATTATTATTATTATTATTATTATTATTATTATTATTATTATTATTATTATTATATTCAGTACCGCTCTCAAGGTCAATCGAATTAAGGAAAAAACTATGTAATTTACTTTTTAACGAACTGTAATGTTGATGTGATTTTTCAATACGAATGTGAAAATAAAATTCACGCGAAATTGTATATTTGGAGTAAATATGATATTTCTTTCCGTATCTTAAAAATTGAACTTGAGCTTTGTGTTCAGAAAGGTCGTCGATACGGGAGCTAGCGTACGTATATTCGAACCAATACGGGTTTTCTTCTTTCTCTTTCGTCACGGAAAGTGATATTTCTCGTCGCATGGCCTCGAGAGTCAAAACGCGAGAAACAACGAGTGCTAAGAGAGGCGCACTTTGGCGGTACTTGAGCGCAAAGTACCATAGTAAAACGACAGAAACGCCTAAAACGTTTCGTCCTATTTATGCGTTATATTTGCGTTAAACTTCATTTTGTAACAGTGCATTCGTGAGGTTCCACTTTGCCACCTTATCGTCTTTTTTTTTAAAACTCCATTCGTTCAAAATGTGATTGAATTCAAGTCTTAGATTTGTATTGACTCTCGATTATATGTGCTCTGGTACTAGGTGGCACGACAAATTATATTTTCTGTTTCTTTATTGTTTTATTTATTTGCTTAATTTATTTTCAGATAATAAACTGTTTAGTCAAAGAACATTAATATAATTTTTTCAACTGTATTAAATAATAGAAATAGTCAAATTCTCACTGGTTTTTCAGTCGTAATTACTATTTTTCTTCGTTATTTTCCATATTTATAACGTACCAGTTCTCATAAACGTGTTTAAATTGTGACACTGTTCACTTGGTATAGTTTGTATTCCATTGTTTTACATAGTTTTTTTTTTTTACGAATAATGTACTTTTTATACTCATATTTAAATTATTGCGTGCAGAAAGTTACATTACAAACAGACAACTCAAACTTTAAGAAAAGTCGTGCATTAACATAACGTATTTACAAACTTTAAATAATGTTGACATTATATGATGAGTCGTAGAAACAACAATTATTTCCAATGACACCATTTGAAATATAATCGCCTAAAATATTTTTGAATATTTTATATTCGTAAAATACTTTTCTGTTTTTACATATAACATGTATTGTCATAATTATAATTTATTTATTACACATATTTTCAGTAGGAGATATAAAAATTATAATGCTTATAATTTTATTTATTTCAAATTCCACTGCAGTAATGCGATCAAATTTATTAACGACGACTTATCAGTCAAATAATAGTAATCTTTAAAAAATACTGTTGTAAAGATAGCAATTTTATTTATAATAACAATACAGTGAAAAATAACGAACATTCCATATTATTTAATTTATTACTCGACGATCATGTAAATTATGTACTTTAAATTATTATTTACTTTTAAATATTTGACATAATTTAGTACACGATAAATTAAAACAATTTATTTCCAATATTTCACCAGCAAATAATTAATTTAATAAATTTATCACCATTTTAATAAAGATGCAATTTATATTCTATTATTGTCAGCCTGATAAATTTATTATTACAAAAATGAATACAATTTTAATTTAGATTAATATAAATTTATTTAACGTAACAAAATGATTTCAAATAATATTATTCAATTAAGGAAAGCAATGATTGAGTTTATAGTTGTGAATAAATTACACGTTTATTAGAACCGAAGTTTAATTAATGCTATTAAATATTAATAGTGTTTTAACTGAGATATTTATTTAGTTCAATTTAATTCAGAAATTAAATTTGTTTAACTAAAACTGCGTTTACATGCGTATAAAAGACAAATAATTCCATATTTTAGAAGTTCATCGTGGCTCAATATAGTGCAAAGAGGTAGACTGGCAAGTGTATACACGGTTTCGAAAAGGCATTAAGGGAGCGAGAAATCGCAAGTTCATGCTTCAAGGTCCAAGAAAACTGATCTCTCCCGGCGTAACTGCACACTGCTACTCTCAATTTGTATTTCCTGCGTTTGGATTGAGATCCCTTTAGGGGGAGTAAGTGCAAACCGAGGTTGCCACCTGCGATGTAAAGGGCTGACTAATGGTGCGCACTAATTTTGCCGCTATGCACAGAAATGGGAAAAGACGGCACGGAATGGGGTAGGAGTGATGACGAAAGGGATCAGCCGACCTGGAAGAACGACTTTACTGCGATAAAGTGTGCAAAGAATATGCATCCCGTCGATATTTGCAGTGTGTACTATAACTATTCATTCTATTTTAATACGTCAATTTGTGAATTAACTCTGCTGCAATATAATTTCTAGCAATTTATGGTTATTTCATTTAAATGGTTACAATTTCGGTCAATTTTTCTTTTTATTTAATATGTATATATGTTTGCTTGGCAAAAATATCGATATTTTTATAGGTAATTAACATTTAAATATTGTTTTACTATGGCAGCTTTTAAAGTTTTTTATCTATCGATATTTTTCATTGTTCATTTATTGAAATTGTACTGTTATCAGTTTTTTAAATTCAATGAAGAACTCGTAATATATATTTAAGCAGAAAATGAAATAGTTTAAAAATGATTATAAAATAGTGGTTGAAATTTCAGTAGAAAATGTGTAGATTTTTAAATAACATTTTCGTTTTTAGCGCATTTTAAAGTAGTTAGAAAAGCAATACCATTTGACTCTACGTATAAAAGCATGTTAAATGTCGTTATATTTTTCATGTATGTCAATCACATATTTATTAAATATTGTTGTATTGTAAAATACTGATCTGTCAAATTTCTCAATTTTTTGCTTGGAATAGCAGACTCAGAGGGACAAGTATGATAAATATTGCTGTACTACATAGAAAAATAATTATTTTCATAGTTAACTTTGACGTAAAAAAATTTTTACCACAGATGTAAAAAATTCTTAGAAAAAGTGATAAAAGTTAAATAGTACATTTTTTAATTGCAGTTGATAAAATTGTATATAATTTGGATGTATTCAAGTTAGTGAAAAATGAATATTATTATTTATATTATATTGATAAAATACCTTCAAGTACCAGAAACGACGTTTTGTTTACTATAACTTGATGTTTGATATTTCAAATCTCTTGAATGATTTGTTGTTTAACTTTTGTAACAATATTGATATTATTTGTTTTAAATGATTATATTGTTTAATCGAATACTTCAAAAATGACTAAAACAACACAAATGTCACGTTTTAACAGATAGCAACTATAATTTAAACTAAGATAAATCAGGTAAATTTACACTCGTTTCTTTAAAATAATGTCTCAAATGAAGTTTAACTTCTTAGTTCTCTTGCGAGCAACTTCACAATTAACAAACAAGTACGAATAGACTATGAGATAAGTACGTTGTGTTTATGTCCTAAATTATGTGCGAATAATTGAGATGGAAAAGAGAATTAAAGAGACGACAAGAAAGAAGACGAGAAATAGAGAACGAAAGAAAAAGAGAGGAATTCGTACAAAAGGAGATAGAACGAGAAGGGTGTAACGCGTGCATTCACAAAGGGAGAGATCACGAACGTCGTTAAATATACGAAATTTTGTTCAATTTTCTTTTGACAGTATATTAAGAGTCAGAATCGATGAATAGCGTATAAGCGAAATCGACAACGTTAACGCTCAACGACTATATAGACAATGGTTAACAGATAGCAATGTTTTTGGCACGAGAAATGGTGCACGGGATCGTTGATAAAAGATGATACGAATACGGTTATTGCAGCGGACATAATATCGATTGAATGATGCATTGTGAGGAACTCAGAAGCATAATATATCAATTTTTTACTCTGGCTATTTTTCACTTTTTCGTGTTTCCATACAATAAAACAATATCGAAGCTAAATTCAACCGTGTTTGGATCATTTTTGCCTAAATTTATTTCCAGTGAAGTGATTTCGGCAGGATATCTTCAGACATTAGTTTTTATCCGAGAGTATCACTTCAAGTTTCGCTTCAAAAATTTTGAATACCGAATTGTTGGTTTGGAATAAAGATCATATCGTGAAATAAAACGATTAAAATTATCAAGATTTTGCCTTTCCATTATATGTACAAGAAAAAATACAATGTATTAGCATATTATACGATTATTATTGTGGAGTTTTTTGATAACTAACAACTAACAAAATTATTACGGTAATTAAAAATTATACTTCAGAATTTATTAATTGTGTAAATGTTCTTGTTCTTTATTTAATCGGATATTATTTTGAAATGTAACGCTATTTATTTTATGTATGATTAGAAGTATTTTCATTTTTGGTGCCAGAATAGAGTTGCCTTAAATTTAATGCTTTTAAGTCACATTATTTCAACATTTGGAACTTATGAGAGTGACATTATAGACACGTGCATTTCAGATTGATCCACTTTGGATAGTGTCTCTATATAGGTCTTCGATTTGAAAGTCCTAGTGGTTCATTATGTACTCCTGTGTTTATATATAAAACTTTAAATAGACTAATGTGGCTGAAAGTATCTTATGTAAATCGGATTGTAGACTAAACTAACTTGTAAGTTTGGTAATTTACTTGGTAGTCTGATAATTTTTAAAATTAATTCAATATTAATTTATTATTGTATTGTAGTGCAGTAATGATTAATTATCTGATTAACATATATATAACAAAAGTTGAAAACAAATTAGTTAACTACAATACTTTATTATATTTTATCATATAAATTATACAAACTTATAGTTATCTTAATTCTGTATTTTTCCCCCTTTTTATTATCTTTTAAATCTTATAAAATGTAATATTGTTGTTAGAGTTATCGTTTGTTAAAATGATTGTGGTTTTATTTATTATATTAACATAAGCCAGTCACGGCAATATTCTGTGAGCATGGGAGAATATTTTTCGTCTGAAAAATAACTTTTTTATATAAGTATGGAACTACGGTATAAAGGATCATAAAATTAAAGTAGTTTATGAAATACGTTATTATATTTACTTAAAAATGTACTTTTTTAAATGGAAATAATTTTTTTGACAAGTTTATAATATTTTTATAAATACTATTAAATAATATTTTGAAAAATATAATAAATTCGTAATCAAAGACTTGGTACCATAATCCATTTTGATCCTTTTATGAAATATTCACGATTTAATACAATCTTCAATTAAATGTTTGTTAAAGAAGAAAATTTTACAAAACAGTTTAGATAGTTTTTTGCGTTATTTTGAAACAATGCACAAATAAAGGTTTATATGATAATTCATATTTAGAAGTTATAATACTGTTTTATTAGCATCAACTAATTTTCTAATTATATTAAGTAAAATGGATATTATTTCAAGTAGAAAGTTAATTATAAGTAAATAGTAATATCTTTACAAAGAATTATATTTCTCCATGTAGGATTTTTTCTTATACATAAACTAGTCAAACATTTTTTCGCTTAATTTTAATGTTCTTGAGAATTACTCTGGTAATCATGTTTCGGTCATTATAGAATCACACCAATTGTCATTATTAATTTCTGGTTTGGAAGTATAAAAATCTAACAATATTTGGTTAGATGTACTACATATAAAAGCAACGTTTAAATTAATCAATTGTTTTGTTTTTCTCACATTTACTGTAACAGCATTTTACTTCGGTTTTGATTTAGGCTAACCAAACAAACAACATCATATTTACTATCGGGATCACACAATAGACCGAATACATTGATATAGAAAATTATTGTAATTCTGTAATACGTGCAATACATAAAAACATATACGAATAAGTTATAATATTGGATGAGTGAAATCTTCCATTTGTTCACCGAAGGGACGACATTTATGGTCTTCATTTCAAAATAAATTATAATATATCAAATTATATTTACACAGACTATTGTTGTTAATCTTGGATCAAATAATGTATGTCAATTCAATAAAGCTCTAAATGAAAGAGGATCTTTGGCAAATTTACTTTTCTCAAACGATACCACAATTCAGGAACATCGCAGTGATGATATTCTATTGCAATGTGATGTTTATTACTCTCCGATAGAAATTTACGATGTAATTCAGTTAACAGTGATAATTGTTGATTTTATTGAATACAGATATGATTTTGCTTCAGCATATTATGGAAATATAATTTATTTAAACGTCTTGGAAGATATATGTGATTAATAATAACAAATTAGAAACTAAAAATGATTTGTATTTTGAAATATCATGCTACATTATAATACGTTTTCAGAGAAATAAACTTCTCTTGAATTATATAACTTAGTTTTCAAAAAAAAAAAAAAAAAAAAAAAAAAAAAAAAATACGTTAAAAGGAAAAAAAAAAAATATAAAAAAGAAAAAAAATATATTTAATAATAATTAAAAAAAAATAATTATTTAAAAAAAAGAAAAAATAAATAAATATTTAAATATTTTTTTTTTTTTATTATAGTAATTATAAATATTTTGTAAAATTTATTATATAAATAAACAGAATATTT
>JABFOX010000316.1:0-18003 GCA_022817665.1 Axea sp. ZL-2020
TTATTAATAAATTTATTAGAATATAAATTATTCTTTAAATTATTTTTTAACAAATTTGAATTTTAATAAGTAATGTTGTTGATGAGTTAAATTAATGATTTTTCCAATAAAATTTATAATAATAATTTTTTAATTCGTATTATAATGCAAATGAAAATTAAATATCGTTCTATACAAGTGCATTTTTATAGCAATTGGACTTATTTTACAATTATTACATACATTTGTAATAACATCCATAACACTAATTTCCTTGCTTTCATTTTCTCTTTCAATGTTCTTTATCTCTTTAATCTTAATGTTAGAAACACACATTGTATCATCTGTATATTTATAAAAAACCTTACATTCAAACGTCAATTGTTTTAAACACTTTTATTTAATATTATCCATGAATAAATTCGGTAATATTAGAGACATGTTTCCTTCCATAAGACTACCAAATATTTGTTCAAAAATAATGTTCTTATATGAGAAAGCAGTGTTTTCAAAGATTAATTGTGCAATCCTTCTAAAAATTGAATTTTTAATAAATTCATGTAATCTTTGACATATTTAAAGATTTCTAATTTATTGATACCATAAAATTAGTTTTGATTTCAACGACATAATTATTGTTAACATTAATATTCAATTTTGTTTAATATTACGGCGGATGGTACATTATTATTGTTGTTGTTATTGTTACTTATGATTGGAATAGAAAAGTGCTTCATTTTTGAAAATTTTATATACTATTGCAAATGATGTTTTAAGTGTTTAAGAAAATTAGATCCAATTAGGTATGCTCAACATTTTTCCCTCGAAATCTGTCCACTTTTCAAATACGATTTCTTTTAGTTCTAATCCAAAAATCATAATAGATTTTTTGAAAGTGCATTTTTTATATAAAATTGGAATAGTTTATTTAAATTTGATTAGAAAATATATAATAAATTAATATTTGTAAAATAGTAATTCTAATAGATTTTAATTAGAATAAGAGAGTAACACGGTTAATCCATTTTCTTGTCCTTTAAAGTAACAAATATAAAAAGCTTTTGTATTGTATGTTTATATTTTTAATTAAGGTATATGAGACCATAAAGAAGTTCATTCTTTTTAATGAAAAAATACACAATACTAACCGTTCAGTTAAATATCCATTTAATGCATCATTTGGCTTTTCACGACTATATAAATTGTACCTATTGTAATTTAATAGTATTTCACAGTTTATTTTTTATCACAAAGTTTACACATACATAACACAAAAAATGGAAACTTCTAAAATTAGACGGCACATTGTTAAATTTATTTTAAAGGGTTGAAGTAAGCAAATTTAAAATTGTTCGATATTTAAACAATTAAAAAATCTTCCTAACATTTGATATTCTTAATGATTATTTTTTTACTTCAAACGTTTATTTTCCGTTCAACATGATTAAGAAAGTTTAATTATATTGAAAAATGATTATAATGAAAACACAAATTAAAGTTCAATTACGAATATTAAATTCATTTACATAGTAATAATTTTTAGCGTTGAAACTAGAAATAAATTTAAATTACACTTGATCTATAAATTGAATCAATCAAAGCGTAAACATTTTACTTTCATAGAGACTTGAAAAGTTAACATGACAAATAAAGTTTACAGATTAAACTTGGTTAAACCCTTCAACTTTGAAATTGACTAATCAGAACAAGTGTTTCTTGAGGGAACCAAGTTTAATTAAAGACACCAGTATAGCAACTATTCATTAAACAATTGTCTTCGAAACAAGCGAATATAATTAGCAGCAATACATAATGCATATTGAGATTCACAGGTTTCAGAATTATTATGAATAAAAGTTGATTTAAAAACTTGTGTCAAAGTCCAAGACTTTTGTGCAATTCACTGATCGTACAGCTTATTAAACAAACTTTCAATCTGAAAATGAAAATTTAATCAGAAAATCTTCTCTTATGTTTCAGGTAAAATAAAATACTCAGAAAGAGTTTATGACGCGTGTATGGATGCCTTTGACTGTTTACCGCTGGCAGCTTTAATGAATCAACAGTTTCTTTGTGTACACGGTGGTCTTTCGCCAGAAATTCACAATTTAGAAGACATACGCAAGGTAAGTGTTTTATCTCGATTTGACTTTTTTACAAAGACAATAATTGTGCGCCGGGAATTAATTATGGTAATCTCTTTCATTCATTTACTTTGCTCGTTTTTATTTAATATGATAAATTGAAAAGTAACATTAATAATTTACAAGCAAAAGCTCTGTGACATTAATTTTAGATTTAAAATAACTTGGTGCTTTGAAAAAAGAAGATTGTACGCCAACGTGTGTGTGTTAATACGACGTTTGTTTGGTTTCTGGTTCAAATTACCACGATGATTTGGAAGTAAAAAATTTGTTACAGAATCGTGCATGTTTTATAAGATAAATAGTTAAAAGTAATTTCAGTATATGCATATATCAATTTTGTATTAAAATAATCATAAAACATTAATTTACAATAACCGCCTTCGGAATTCATTAATAATTCAAAAACAATGAAAAGCTGATGATATTAATGAAATTAAAATTATAAGACTATTTATTACTCATAGTTTTACAAACAATTAGAAAGTAATAAGAAGTAATCAGTATTCATGTGACAAATTATAAGGCTCTTAAAATTGATCCGCAGTTTAACAAAACTAAAAATAAAGATGATATTCTAAAAAAGTGAATGATTGAATAAATGTTAATTATTGAAATATCAAATAAAGTAACATTTCTAAGATATAAACTTTATGAATGAATGTTTCTGTGTTTTGAGACTTAAATTGATTTAATTAATTTATTTGGTTAATTTCTCAATGTCATTGCTGTTCAGATCAATGCAACTTTGGCAATTAGTTTTTATAATTAAATTTCAGAAATTTTAGGGTGAGTTTTGAGTTTGTATTATTTTATTATTATATTAGTAATATAAATTAATAAGTTATTACAAATTTAAATCATCGATATAGGTGTTTATTTACTTACGAAATAAAAATTTTCAGAATATCACAATAAAAAATAAAAAAAAAAATTGATAGAAAAAGACAGCAGACAACATTTTGAATATTTTTTAGAATGTTTTTTGCGCGTTGTTAAAACGTACCAAATTTGTACGGTAAAACCAAACAACAAAATTTAATAAATATGTAATACAAATACTGTCAATGAGTTCTAGTGAATATAAGCTTTCATTCATTATTCTATAAAGAAACTTAAGAACGAAATAGTCATATCTCTAAGTTAATACCCGCTAATTAATGTACAATAAAGGAACATCATAATCACGGTTAGTAGCAAACATTGGTTGGGTTATTTGATCTACATACATGCATATAATTCCAGAGGAATTTATGTTATAGAATTCAAACTCATAGTTTACATACGAAGATGAAACCAAACAGACATACTCTATAACTGTATGAACATGAGAAATATATATATATATTAATTTATAAGTACTGAGAAGTTTAAAAAAATTTGTTTCTATTTATGAAGTCACGAGTCCTGAGGGCCTTTTCAATCACATTGGTGATGTAAAGGTAAAAAAGAATCATCGGTTAAAAATGTACACCAAAATTCTTAAAATCTTAGTTCACAAGAATGACGTGACCATTGAAATTATAATTAACATCGATAATTGACCGTTTTCTAGAAAAATGAAGTACTTTACATTTATCAATGTTAAGAGAAAGCTTATTGAGGTGACACCAATGGAAAAAGATATTAAGGTCAGATTGCATAAGCTCCGAGTCTAGTGGTTTTTCAATGGTATGATAAAATTTTTTACGTCATCCGCATAAATCAATGTTTAACAGAAGTTAAAATTGTTACAAAGATCATTTATAAATATAATGAATGGTAAAGGACTACTGTGACAATTTTAAGGGATGCTAAAAGTTTACGGTGAAATATTGATGAAATAACTAATATTTGTTACGTAAAACATTCAAGTAAAATGTTAAAGAAATGATAGTTAACAGATATATGCAGAACAACACAATATTAATTGTCAAAATTTGTATAAAAAATAATATCAACGCTTGCAAAGATTTATCGTTTAAGAAAGATATCCATTAAACCACAAAATATGTGGTTCTTGATCTATCTTTTTGAAAAATAAATCACTCTTTCAATATAAGATTATTAATGATTAGGAAAATTTTGTATGTATACTTTATTTGAAAAATATATATGTATATCAATATTGACCCCCACAGATAATCCACTTTTATATCATGGCTATTATCATTTTTCATCAGGCTTAATTTTTAAGCTTCGTGAAAATAGCTTGTGAATGTATTAAAGTGTAGAAATAAAGCTATTGTATAATGAAAGGAATATTTAGTTGAGTCATTTAAATTTAATAAAATCATTTGTAGGATTGAAAGCGTTGAAATATAACCAACTAAATACTCCGTTTTATTTTATTGCATATGAAAACAAAGATTTTCTAACACAAAATTAACTTACAAATTAGTGAAATTTAATTATAAAAACTAATTACCAAGTTACACTGATCTGAACAACAATCAAATTAAGGAATTTCGAATAAAGAAATTTAACTAAATAATTTAATTATTCTTAATTACAATTTTTTACTCGGTGTAATTCTAAATTTGAAATGCCTCATAGAAGTATCTGAAACGGTGTCCGTATTAGTAACAGAATTAAAGTTGAATTTCTGCAGATAACTTTAATTCACTAATTTCAGTTGTCAAATACAAAATGCTCAACAAACGATCCAAATTAAATACTGTTTTTTACAACAGTTACCTCCAACACGGATTTAAAATGTTTCGGGAACAAAGAAGTGACTTTAACACAAAACAAATCATTATTACCGCAAGGCATACGATATGTTAAATTAAAAGTATACTGAACAGAATTGATATAGTTAAAATATTTTATATAATTATTTGATATCAAATATTAAGTATTGTACATAAAATCGGTAATTTCATCTTCGAGGACAGAGTTTGAACTTTTTTCTCAATGATTATTCATTGCAATCTGCCATAAAATAAAACTAAAAAGAATTTCCGTTTTATAATAATTGCGCGTTAATGTTAATTAATTAATAAAAACACATTTATGTTAACTTTATTACCGATGAATTCATATTTTATTTAGAGTTATAATAGTGATTAAAAATGATTGCAAACATTCTCAAAAAATTGTTATGGGAAAAATAAAAATTGAGGTAAATGGTACATGTCAATTGATAAAGGATTTTAAAATTCAACTTGTGTTATACATTTGGGTGTTATGTGCGCGTGTGTGTGCGCGCGCGTGTATGCGTGTGTGTCATTATAAATAAGAATAATAACAATCAAATTAACTCTTATGTCAATAAGAGTTAATTAACAAAAAGTTATGTTACACAAAATAATAAAAGTTACAAATTCGAAAAGACGTTTAATCGTAAGAATGACTGAATAGGATGAAGAAGTAAACTGGCCATCATCATTCTTCCAATGGATTTACGGAAAATTGAAATCACCTGTTAACACACTAACTGAATTTGGATGTTGAGAAAATAAATTATCAAGTGAGTGGAATACAGATCAGCAAACTTGCAACGAACTGCAAGTTGTTTAGTATCGACAATTGTTATGATACAAAACATTTATGAAGTATAATCAACACACCACAAATACCTAAATTATATGCTTTCGTGTTAAATTGGACTTCGCAAAAAAGTTATAATTACGAATAGGTTTTTATATTAGCTGCACTATTTAATATTATACATTTTAATTTCGAGATAATTTTGAATATAGACACATAATAGATCGATGGATTCGATTTCTAACTTTTTATTTCCTTTTAACTTATTTTACTAATAATCAATGATAATCGCATTTTGATGTTATTTTGAACAAGACATAAATGATTAATAATTATATTTAGAAGTTCGTTTAAATAAATATGGATGTTTTATTTATAAATAGGAAAAATCAATTTCACATTATTTTGCTACTTAAAATAAAAGAATGACAAATGCGTACGATTTATTTAAGAAAAAAAAAACAGCTTCGTAAAAAAAAGAAAATAAATAATATATAATATAATAAATTTTGTTGTAAATATTCTCATAATTGTATCACGAAACTATAAATTACTTATATGTACGATGATATTAGATATAATATTTATAAATGATTCACAAGCATAATTCTTTTAATTTAATTATTATTCTGTTGATCAAAATTTATTTATTGTAATTCATGAATATGATATTCATTATAAATTTAAAAATATTGGTGATGGTGAACCAGAAATTCTAATATAAATTAATTAATTGGCAAAACTAAATGACCACTGATTACATTTGCCCAAATTAACCATTTCGGTAGAATTTTGACGGCATGGGTATATAATTATAAATGATGATGTATTGTAATTATTTATAATTATAGTAAAGTATAGATACATTTTGTATGTATAACATTTAAAAACTGAAGAGTAAAATTTATATTAAAATAAAAAATGCTGAAGACATATCCTTGAACAAAGATCCTCAGCATTTTATGAATTAAACATATTTTGACATTTTTCGGAATTCAAATGTGTGCTTAATATATATTAAAAATGCCGATGATTCATTAACTACATTCACTTTTTAATAACTGACAGTCAGCTGACCAAAAATTCCGATTGCCAGAAGTAGATGCAAGTAATGAAGAGAATAAGAGGGAGTGAAGATTTTTTAATGAATACATTCATATGCACTATTATAATACGGTTTTCCATGTTGAGTTCAAGTTGTGTATATTATTCCTTTTTAAGTTATTTGGATGTTTCGTTATTTCTATTGCTCCTCTGTGTTTTTTTAGAAAATAATTTAAAATTAATAGCATTTTTAATGGATTGGTAAATGAATACATCTTGAATCCAACCTGGAAAAAAGTGTTATATTCGAAGATATAAAAAATTATTACCTAATTATCGGGTATTGTGCCCCCCCCCTCCCAAAAACCATGGGGTATCAATATATGCAATCGATTTTCAGTCTCAAACGGTTCTCAAGACATTTATGATTTTCGGTTCAGGACATGCAGTATTTCCAACCTGCATAATATGCTGCACAAATATATGTTTGTGATGCATTTCTTAACGTTGATTATGAATATATGAAAAAACTAAGAAAACTAACAAAGCTATCATAAATATAGCGGGATGAAATAATATATTACATTTATATTTACTATTTGTTAGTTAGTTTTGTTATATATATTCATATGTCAACGTTAATAAATGCATCGCAAACATATATTTGTGCAGCATATTATGCAGATCGGAAATGCACCCTGATGCTACGCGTCCTGGACCGAAAATCACGAATATCTCGAGTATCTCGTTTGAAACCACTTCAAAATATTTGCAGATTCGTAATCAGCGTGAAAAATTGCATAAAAAACGTTTTTCTGGTAGGAGGGGGGGGTGATAATACCTGCTAATTACCCATTATTAAATATGAAAAATGTTCAACATGGAAGTTTCAAATCCACATTTTTAAGAATTAAATATTCAAATGTTCATGTATGTGTTATTTCACTTTAACCATGGTTAATGAATTATTTTAATTTTACTTTAAAAGAGATATAACGTATATGTAATTATATAAATTACCACAATTATTTATCATATATGAATTTCATATCCAACAGTTTCGTAATTATAAAATTTATAAAGTAATAAATAATATCTATAAAGATAGAAATATAAATAATTAAAAAAATAATAATAAAATTTGTTTTTAACAAAAATTTTACAATGTGAATGTAATGGTTTGGGAACGAAATTTATAGAAATTTCATTGATTTACCAGTTGTTAACATTAGGCTAAGAAGTGATATGAAATTAGTTAACGATACTGACAGACGATCGAAAGGAAACGCCAATATATTTTGTGCCAATAATACTGGCTAACAATTGACACAACAGTGGTTCAAGAATACAAAATTTAATTCTTTCAATTTTTATGTGCGCTCCATTAAAAGTTCCTATGTTGTTCATACAAGACTTAGACGATTTTTAAATAAATTATATAGCCCATATCAGCCTCATATATGATACACACAACAATTATATATGACACGTAATAAACAAGCAATAATAATATTTGTCTCATAACGCATATGTGAAATCCATATGTAACATATACAATCGATATATGATATAAAAGTAATGTATTTATATATTATTATTTTATATAATTACTTCTTAATGTTTGTAAATTGAATATTAAAAATTAATTTTGTTCACATATCTGACTAAATAGTAGAAAAATATTATACCCGTTTATTATATGAGCTGAAATTCAAACTAGTCCGAATTTTGTAACATTTTCTTTCATAACGTATAATAATTTCATAAAGTATTAATCATGAAATATCACGACTTATTAGGATTCACTAATGCAAATTAATCTATCAAAAATTCTTTATGAGTTTTCATCATTAAATATCGCTGCGATATTCGATATCTAATCATACATTCATTACAAATTCGTATTCATTTATTGATATTAGAAATTGTTTATTCTTTTTTTAACGATCTACTTGCAATTCACGAACTGCCCGAAGGAACTTCTTGAAATGAACTTTTGGTAAAGTTTTTAGAAATTCACGCAGACTTGTAAATAAAATACTCAAGGATTTAATTTGTTTTCACTTTTTGCTGGACAAATCATCGATTACATTTTTAAAAATAAAGTCTATATTTATTCTTCTTAAAACTACATTCAAACTGAACAACAAATTGCCGAAACAACTGAAAATAATTTGTTTTTGTTCGACAGTTTTATTATTATAATAATAATAAAATAATAAAATTTTATAAAAATTAATTTTGTGCTTTGAGAAGGTATTTCATATTTCGCAATATATTTCTATAGATTTCCTTTTAAAAATTATACTCATATAAATGTAATATTCATCTGTATATGTATAACTAAGCATGTGACCATGAGTATCAGCATGAATTTGAAACATTTATCAAATATCATATCTACAGTTTATTTATATTTTATATTTTTACACGTCAAAATTATTATCAGTATATTTTATTAATGTATAGTATTTGTTTGAAATGTTTTAATTCGATTATTGCCGATTATCAAGAAAATAACGACAGAAATTTTATTGAATAAATTGTAAAGTATTATTGGAAAAGTATTTTGCAATCAAATGTATTTGATCATATATCAGAGTTAAAATTGAAAGCTTTTTATTTATTACAATGATTTTTTTTGTTAAATTTTACAATATCTTTTAACCAAATGTTTAAGTGCAATTAGTAATATACTTCCCAGTGTCTTCAAATGTAATATACTCAATTGTAAATAATTAAAATATTGAAAGGAAATTTAATTGTGCGTGTGGAGTTTCACATAAAATAACTCTACCAAAACTTAACGACTCATCACGACAGTGTACAGGCACCGTGGTTAATTTCGTTCGGAATAAAAATTGATTAAAGGAAGATGATTGTTTTGCAAAAGAAAAAAATTATATCTCTATATTATGAAAATAAGAATCTTAATTTACGTTACTACATATATTCATTGGTCGTGAAAATAATTTCTACTTTTTCAAAACCCTATAAGAAACTGCTACTGTTTTTGTTGTTATAATAAGTATTTTTAATTTAATATACATAATGTTTAATTAGCGATAAATATTAAGATGCTAAACAGCACATTAATGCTGTTTAATATTCTCCTTTTAATTCAGTTGTTTTAATTGAAATAAAGAAATTTTTAATCAAATATCATGCTCAAACAATATTTTACTTCGCGTGTAATAATTTCATTGATTTAATTTATCAGCATGTTAAATAATTCCATTTAAAGTTGAATAATGTATAATAATAAATTATTATTCAACACTAAAAATCATACTATGAAATATTAAATGTTTAAACCCGTACTAAATATTATATAGATTACAATATTAAATTAGATGAATTAATAAGTATTAAACCTTATGTTATTGTGTTTAATGTGATATACATTTTAATAATAAAACATTTTCTATCCAAAATTATTTTATAAATTACAATTCGAAATAATAAATAAATTGCGGCAGTTTGCACATAATCTTATGTTAAAGAAATAAAATATACATGAAAGGATCATTATTATAAATGATAATAATGTTCAAGTTAGTTTTTTGGGCGTAGATTTATAGAACTAATAATAAATAGTATCTTTTTTTTTTTTTTTTTTTTTTCTAAAAATAACATAAAAAATTTTTTTTTTTTATTTAAAATTAATTCTTTAAATTATATTCCGTTTTAATTTTTACTCACATTTTCCCCTAACCTTTAGTGTTTATGAACTGGCACTTTTAATGTCACATTTTTTTTCCTATTAGGCCTGATATCACGTTAAATTTATGTTAAGCTGTAAAGTATTGACATATAATTATATTTAGTTTTATATTAAATAAGTAGAATTATTTAAAAAATAATTTACACTCTAGCTCTAATTTTAAGATTGTGTTACGTATACGCTAATCATCTTATATCGTGTCTAATTTTAATAGCGATATCAAGCAATTGACAAAAACCGCATCTTCAACTTATCTGTTGGTTAGCTATTCACTCCGCAAAGTAGCTGGATATTAATATACGAAGCCGGTCTAGATATAAATGTATTGTCAGTTTGGCATCACTCCAAAGACAACTGCAAAGGTTTCTTTCATACATACAAAACAGCAAGTTTGCCTTCCTATTATATTTACTTTTCCTGCGTTTGCGCCAATGCGGAATCTCCCTCTCGTTCATCTTCTGTATGTACCATCGATGCATACAGTTTTCGTTTTTGTTGTTGCTATTTTCATGGTACGGTGGTACTTTACTCAAATAAACATTGACTTAGCCACAAAAATTGTCGTCTTTTCCTTTTACTAATTCATTTTGATAACGATAAGTTATTCCTTCAGTACGACCAGTTGAACAATATTCTAAAAATTCAATTTGAGGAACAATTTCAATAAAAACTTAGCTGTGCATTAAATTTCTCCTCGAAGAATTTTAATTAATTCCCAATTAAAATATTAATTAAATGCGTACAAACTCTCAGTGCAATGAAAATCGAATTCAAATTAATATACATGAGTGTGGTGGCAGGAAACTATCTGTCAATAGCTAAAATCGTACCAGAGCCGTATAAATCAAACCAAAGCAATCCATCAACTTGTAACGTCTCATCAACGTGCAGCTTAACGGTACAACAAATAACTTGAACTTTGATCTTTGTTTCGCACGATTATGGTAGTCACAATCACTGATGAAAATTCGTGGTGCAACTGCGTAAAATTACGCTCGTCTGTAAGACGCAGGTTGCATACTGAGTGCCGAAAATTACTAATAAGGATTAAAGTTCATCGATTTACCAGTTTTACACGAAGATTTGCGATTTGTGTTAAGCATAATGCAGCAAAGTACAATTCGCAAGAAACACAGAAACCGTATTTCCAGACATACTTGATTGAATTACTCCATCGAGGTCGATTTAAAACATGTATATTAAAATTCAAAATATAGACTGTTTCTTTTGACGAGATCTGAATGCAATTGAAAGCGGCGCACTTTATCGAGTCTCTGATTAATGCTGCTTTTTAATTAATACTCGTGCTTAGAATAAAGATTCCCAGTGCTTTGATCCTCGGCACATGGTTATCACGTTTTTTACGAGATGACACACATTTTTCAACAAGTCGTAGACATAAATTCAAGCTCTTTGGATGTCCGATGTGAAGTATTACAGTTTTTCATCCTAGTAGTCTTTTGACTGAAAAGCGATTGATTTAAATGTTTGATCCATTATTGTTTCTTTGATCCTGGTGTATTTGTACAATTTTTATTGAAGATTTTTTTACTTTAAAATAAAAGAATTAGTGTTAACTCTGTTTTATTGTCAAACAAGTAAAAAACAATAAATTAAATGACATTGCGTGTAACGCCATGTATCCATGACCAAATTATTCTTTAAATTAAATTCCCTTGACTTTATGACGATTTTGTTATAAATGAGTTATAATTTCGCTGACTCAATAATCACGTACACACTTCAAACTGTTGTAAACTAAACATATAAACAGGTTACATTACTAGCAGTAAAATATTTTAATGGTTTGGTGAAACCAAAATAGCTCATATATTTCTGACTCGACATTGTTAATGGGTATTAACGTTTCATGGTAAAAGAATGTTTGACGCAAAAAAGTTTTCAAAAAGTGAATTAAATAGTTAAAACAATTAGAAAATTTTTATTTTTAACAAGTTTGCAGATGAACAGAAAAAAACATTTTTGGACAATATTAACTGAAATGTTTCACTACAAATTGATTTATGTAAAAATATGTAATTTTGCAGAACATCTAAACTTGAAAAAATTTCACAAAATTTATAAAGGTACATAAATCATTTTCTGGATAAAAAGGCATGAAAAACGATAGTTTTTTATGTATACAAAAAGATATAGTTTGCATATAATTTTTCCTTCTTTAAAAATCGCTCTGTCTATATTCAAAATAAAAGCATTTAATAACTTACAATTTCAGTTGTAATGAATGAACTAGTTATATATAGCATATTATAAATATCTAATAAATTCTTTTGGACGATGTATTTAAACAAATACAATTAAACATGTTTTTGACAATCAAAAATAACTATATAAAACTTCTGATCATGATAACACAATATCAAGACTTTTAATACAAGAAAACAATGTAAGTTTGAGAAAATTACTTTTAATTTAGTATGCTTTTTATAGTAATAGTAAATGTAAAATACAAACATAATTTTTGTAATGCGTTGCATTAATAACACACGATTTACACAAAGTGTAAACATTGTTTAATTATTTGTATTGATGTATTTGATAAGGACCAACAATCTAAGATCGTATCGTCATAATAAAAAATCAAAATTATATGACAAATAAAATAAAATGTGTTATTTAATTTTATTTTGAATTTTTACGTAAATAACGTGTCAAGTCAGTTAAATCGGTCAATAAAACAAATAATATATAGAAAATTGTAAATTTTATACTATTAATAATATAAATATATATTTATAGAATAAATAAAATGTATATGTAATAGTGACGTTAAATTCAAAAACAAAAATGCATACAATGTTGTTTTTAATTTCAATTATATAATGTCCTTTAAACTGATTTAATAATGTATTTGAACATTTAACTATATTTTTTAGTTTTCAAAATAACTCTTGTTTCAAATTGATCAATTTGGATACAATACTTTATGCATTTTTTTCTACGAGAGTAAAACAAAAGTGACTAAATTAAGGTTTCACTGCAGCGATATGTGAAGTCGTTCAAATAAAAGACATTTTATATGCAAATGTGTCGTCACTGAAACAAAACTTAACGATGAAAACCTTTGCACATGTGAACATGGCGCAAAACAAACCCTCACAAATGAAATGTCAATTTCTCCGCTACGCAATCAGAGCGTACCCTATTTGCCTGTTCTTTGTTCCATTTTGTGCCCTCGTTCGCGCTTACTTTCCGCCATCAGTGTCTGACTCGTGCTAACTTTACTACTTGCACGAGACTGTTTTGACTCTCATAATCCACGCTCGACTTCAACCATTGGGCATCGTCACCCGCAAAAGTCATTCTATTCATAAACAAGCTTTGTCGACTATTAGATAATTTAATTTTTTCATTAACAAAGAAAATCAAACTTCCCCTATTGCTTCAGTTTTAATGTAATATATAAAACAATCTTTGTTTATAATTATTCATTTAATTAAATCAATTTTATAGATAAACTTTCAAATTACGAATAAAAATATTATATTTAATTTATATAATACATAAAATATTGTTGAATTATTTGCACTTAATTATTTATATTTGATTTATTTTAAAATTATGGACTGAATGTTTTTATTTATGTATTATTACGGGCTTGTATATGTATTTATTTTATTTATTTATACAAATATTCATTTGATAATAAATAAAGAAATTACAGTGCTTTTTCTATAAAAAATGGATAATCAGTTCGTAATTTAATATGCCATAATTGACGTACCCATTGTCATAGTAAAATTTTCCATTTTAGTTAAATATTATAAAATAACTACGATCATCCATTAATCGCGATAAACGCAGACGTGTAATGAATTCTAAGGCAATTGAATTGCCTAAGGCAATGAAACTTCAGAATCACGTCAATGAATTCTATTAAAAATGGTATGATTATATATTCTACTGCTTACCTTAATTTAGTTTACATGTACAATATAATATTAGTTTACATAAAGATTTATAATAATATCAAATTAATCAATCAGTTACCTTAATTTTTACTTAAATATAATATTTATTTAATTAAATTTTTTTTCTGCATTTAATATATTGCATTAAAAATCGGGTAAAATATTTCTGCATAAAGAATAACTGTTTATTTAGCTGATTGTTTTTTTCAAATAAACACTGAATTCATTTGAAACTGTTATTTTTCATATCAAGCATAATTAATCAAGGTCACTTTTGTAAATTATTGACTTTCAGAATTCAACCTAATTATAAAAATTACTTTTATAATAATTTTGAATGGTATTTTTTTAAACTGTGTATATTATAATATAGCAGTTTTACTTAGAATAAGATAAGAAGGGATTATACATTCAAAATTAAAATAGTATAATTCAGAATTGATACATTAATAGTTTTATTTACCCGATATACTTATAATTTAAAAATAACTTATAAAAGAATATATATTATAAGAAATACAAATACATTAAACATTACAAGAAATTTTACTGTTACATCAGTAATTTTGTTATGTAAAGCTTGAATAAAAATTACAATATATTATTACAATAAGTCACAAGGTACGTTTTTTTAGTATATTAGATATAATGTTATAGTATAGTGTTATAAATATTAAAATAAATTCAACTTTTTTCATTATATATATATATATATTGTGTTTAGCGATAAAAAAACAAAAAATGCAATAAAATTTTAATTAAATCACATTAATATATATTTCACATTTAAAGATTATTCAATTATACAAGTAATAGCAAGTATCTAACAAATCATTTTCAGTATGATTATAATCAGTTAAATATTCAAACTAACTTCTTCATTTAAAATTAAAATATATATGATCATATATTGCGCGTATGATATATGTAAGAATATATAATACATACGGCCTATACATAATTTTAAATAAATAGTTTAACGGAAATTGTTTTAGTCGTTTTATTATTGTAGTAGATTTATACAACTTAAACGATAAGCTTCTATGAATTATAAACATTACAACTGAAAACCCTTGCATAAAGATTTGAATAATTATGTAACATGTGTATAACTTAAAAAGTGATTTTGAAAATTTTATATTTTTGAATCAAAGTTTTAACAGCATTTCGTTATTAAAACTATCAATTAATGTTAGAGACAGTGGTAAATCAAATATTATACTGCCGTTAGACAAACATTTCACGAATATCGTGTATTAACAAATGTTAAAATACGATCAGCAAATGTTAATAAATTATAACCCGGTGTAAATCATAAATTATCAAAATAATTAGCCAACATAATAAATGATAATTGATAATTGATAATTTTGTTTCATTTAATAATTTTATGTTGTTGATTATACAATACATATTTTTGTTTTAATTTTTGTTTAATGTTCAAATGCTAAGAACAATGTTTTATGAAATTAAACAGGAAATGATCGCTTACAGAATAAACTCAGGGAATGTTTCTAAGTGTTTATTAAATCAAGTGTAAATTATTTCTTTATTAATTATTTTATTTATAATTTTTATACTTATATACTTAAAAATAGTTTGAGTTATTCCTTTAAAAATTTGCAATACTCTAATTTCCAGTTATGAAATATTTTTTTAATTTTAACAATTTTAAACTCTTTTATTTATAATTTAAAAGAAAAACTTTAAAAATTTATATGTGAATAGAGAATTCTTAAGTCAAGATTTCTTAACTTTAACTTAACATCAAGATAATCTCCAGTCTGATTTAAAAGTTTAAATACAACTTAAACATTCTATTTTACGTACGTATTAGTCAAAAAAACTAATATTTCAAAAAATTACTGTTTTAAAAAATTAATTGTATTCTTATAAGAATTTAAAATTTTAATTGATTACAGTTTATGCAAATAATATAATTCAACATTAGAAAGTAAATGATATCAATAACATGAATAAATTAATATAAATCGCTATGTTCCTTCTGTCATTTGATTTGAAATCAACTTGATACATAACATTAATTTAAATAATAAGTTTAATTAAAGTGCTTTCTTTAATTTATTCTTCAAAAAATTTCACTGATCCGAAGAGAAAAATTGTATAATATCTCATTACAATTATATATATATATTTCCAGAAATAGATTCATGGCCAAATTCATTGTCTATATAATCTTTTATTCAAATTAGTTATGCTAATACCACCGCACTGAAAAAAATGTATTAAAAATAATTCGCTTGAATAATTTTGCTTAATTAAAATTTTGTTATAAAAAAATATTTTACAATTTCACTGTATTTTTAAAATCTTTATATAATTCTATGAAAATTTTATTTAATTATTAAACAAAATGTATTATAAGAATGGTTTTCAAAATAATACCAAAATATGCGTTTCCTCACTTTATTGAATACCACTCTAAAATTGTTTATGATTAATACTTAATAAAAACTAATAGTACGAATAAAAGAAGTAAAAAATTGTATAAAAGTAATTATATCAATTAACGAACCCTCTCATTCAATGCTTAATTAATGTATAATATTTTTAAAAAGCATTATTTATCATTTTACAGCAACATTTCTAACGCTACACTAACAGCTTGACTGAATGTATTAATACTTGAATGATTTGACTAATATTAAATCGCGCCTTGTTAAAAAATTAATGAATCTATCTATTAAAAATTAACACTTTGAGAATTATGTCGAGTACTTGTAATTTAATCGAGTGCAATTAAAAATGTACACTCATCATAACACTTTTTACGTATTTGCCTTTCTTTCAAAATTCAAGTAACAATTAATCTCGTTTCAGACGAGTAAACGTTTTAAGGGACCCCGTCGAATGCGATACCTAAAAATTGTCACATTCAAATGCAAAGTAATAAAATTGGCATTATATATAACGATCTTATTGTGGCGATGCCAATTGTTTTGGAAGTAGCATAATCCTAGTCAAGGCCGTGAACTTCCAGCTGCAGTTAAGACTTGATTCACGGAGAGACATTTTGTTTCCTCTATTGATTCTCTAAGCAGTCTTCTAGGAAGGGTTAAGCGGTCTTAAAGGCGCACGCCCACTGAAGGTAACCTATTTGTCTGTATGCACGCGTACTCCGTCTGTTAAATGCGTCTGCTGCTATCTTGGTCGTTCGATGACACGACTCGGCTAACTCTAATTGCCCGTTCATTTTCAATACGACACTCGTTTCCATTCTTTTCTCATCAAGCTAATCTTTTCTCATTAAAGTTAGGACTTATTGTAACCTTTTGTCCAAGATTTTTCCGACGTTGTGTTAGACGATTTTCTTTAAGGGTCGTGAAAACATAAAAGCTAAAGAACCATTTTTGGTCTATAAATATGTCTGAAATGCGACTTTAATTATAAGAATAAAAATATTTCCTTTCACTAAATTAAGAGCCTGTGCGGTAATTATTCATTTTTTTTTTTTTTTTTTTTTTTTTTGAACTTCTTTTTTTTAACTAGACTTTTTTTTTAAACCCTTACTTTTATGAAAGCGTATTTTTTAAAATTTTCACTACAAAAATTTTTTTTTTCCTTACAATTTTAATTAAGGGGCGTGAATATAACTTTTTCATTTTGTTCACTTAAGTTGGTATTTGAAATTTATGTAAATTGTTATACATATATTAAAACAAAAAAATGGGACCAGTTTACATTTGTT
>JABFOX010000317.1:0-18001 GCA_022817665.1 Axea sp. ZL-2020
ACTGTTTAATGAATAACTTTAACATTTACTTTTTTAAACAATACGCAGTATTAGGTATTTTATCGAACAGTAAATTTTACAGAAAATCAACTAGATATTTTATCGTTATTTTGTTTCAATTTAGACGTAAGACTTTAAGCACGTTAAAGAATACATTTTTAAAATATGTTTCTTACTACGTTAGAAGGATTATTTTTTCCTAAAAAACGATTCTTATATTAAAACGTACATTTGATAGCTTGAAATAAAAAACAGTTTTTTATTACTTGAAAAAATATATTCTGATATACAGAGAAACTTATTTCGGTTTGCAATTGATTTTATAATAATCAAAAATATACACTTTCATGAAGTACATAATTTGTATGAATGAACAAAAATAATACATGTTTTAGAATTAAATACCTGACTTAGTTAATACAATTACAGCTCGCAAGTAAATCATGAAAATGAATTTTACGTTTTCTCGATGAAATATATATTCGATAGATTTGATATCACCGTAAGTTTCATTGATATTATAGTCACGTTCCGAACACTTATCAATGAGATTACATCGATGCAATAAATTAAAATGCATATAAAAAATGTGACTGATTTTAATACACAAGTTTAATTTTTGGTATCATAATTGCAAATTGTATAACTTTATTACATGATCGTTATTTCAAACTCAATAAATTATACTAACGCATTTCAAGATATGTTTCAAAGAATTTAAATAAAATTTATTTTTTGTAAATGTTTTCATTTTTAAATTAAAGTTAATTATGTTATTGAAAATATTTATTTTCGTATGCATTTGAAGTTTTCGCGAAATTCGATTCTGAAGTTCAAAAGATGAGATGTTTAATTGTTGTTTCAGTGAATTTCCAATTTTCATGCATTTTTGTAAATTGACATTCTGTATATAATAAAACAATGTAAATAAAATTAAAATGATATTCGTTTTATTCAATAACATTATTTAATAGTGTTTTTGGGATACATGTTTGTATTTGATTATAGAATATATTAAAAATCTGAATTTTTATTTTATTTATAGTCTACTACATATGCCCATTAGTATGACTTAATATTCCGTTGATACATTAATAGATATATTTTTTAATACTTTGTTAAATGTTTAGTATAACTTGAATGACAGAATTGTACAATTCAATATATCATTAAAAATATTTTTTTCCACTATTAAAGTATCGATATTTTTTACAATTTCGTATATTTGATTTAACTATTTATTATTGTATTAAAAATTCAATTTTTAATACGTTCTATTAGACGTACGTTTTAACTACGTTATAAAAAATAGTTGAAAGGAGAAAATGAGTGATATACCATATTATTTTGTGTTATATTTAACATTTTCACGGAATACGCTTATGTTCATTTAACATCCGCAAAATATAATGTACAAATAATTATTATCCATTTCTTCCAAAAAAATATTTGCTTTATACAATAAGTATTCCTTTATATTAATTGTGGATTT
Source organism: Axea sp. ZL-2020 (assembly GCA_022817665.1). NCBI lineage: Eukaryota > Metazoa > Arthropoda > Insecta > Hymenoptera > Scelionidae > Axea > Axea sp. ZL-2020. Next base: position 1,493 of record JABFOX010000317.1, read on the forward strand.
ACAGACGTTATTTTTTATTTATAAGTGTTTCTATAAATAAGATTTATCCTTATAAATAATTAAATATATAATTTAGTTAATTATTTAATAAAATAATAAATATGTAATAACGTTACAAGAAAACTCCTTGTACTTTTCTTGATACAAATTTGTCTGTATTTTAATAACGCAATTTTATATTTACACGGATACAAATGACCTTACATTTAAATTTTTCAATGGGTAATTGAAGGTATTATTCAGCTGAATTCAAAATGTCAATTAACACACGGGATTAGAAAGGATTACAAAACTTCTCTCAAATACTTCTACTTTCAAAAAATATTTCGTTGTAACATAAAATGAATGTGAATGATTGTTTCGTAAACAATTTTTAACTTTATTAATTATAAGTATAATACTCCATTGTCAACAATATTTCATTCTGTTATCATGTACAAGCAATATATTATATCGTGTTTAATTTTTTTGTATTGTTTTATAAATATAATAAAGCAATTCATCATACGAATGTAAGTAAAGTCATTGATTTTCGCCTGATTAAACTACATTTGCAAGATTCAATTGTTCATCATTCTGTCAAATGCAGGTGTAGTTTTATTTTAAGCATTAAATTGGAAATGTAACAAAAGTTTATGGTATTTAATTAAATGTCGAATTAATTTTGAACATTCGTTGCAGTTTGCCATCTGTATTGTTCTTGTTCAACATGCGTAAAGTATTTCATCGTAACAAAATAACGCTTTATACTACAGCTCAGTATTTTTAATTCAATTATCCCAATTAACTTAGCCTATAATTGTCAACAATTGCACATATATGTGCAATATATACATATATATATAAAATAGTGTTTGTGTGTGTGTGTGTGTGCGTGTATGCATAATTTCTAAAATCGATGAAACTCATCACTGAAATAAAATACAATTTAAATTCAATGAGAAAATTACTGGAAATAATTCTCATTCGCATTAAACGATGTAATGATTTTTAATTGACGGCTTATTTTAACGAATGAATAAAAAAGACATACAGATCTTTTGGTCCTCGAAATTTGTAAATTAGCATACTGTTTGACTGAAAAATATGAAATGAAATACAATATTTGTGTATAATTTAAATATATGCAATATTTTATTGGAGCATAAAAATGCAAATACGTAGGATTTTAATGGTACAATTGCGTCAAAGCAGATGCAACGTTCCTCATAATTGTTTCAAAATGAGAATTGCACAATGACAGAGCGTGTTACGTAATAACTTAATATAATTTTCACGCGAAATAATTGATTTTGCGGAGTCTTGTGGCGCGTGTTTGTAATGGTTTTCTCATAATTGCCAGTTTTATGATTAAATATTTATCTTGTATGCTGTTCAGGGACTCAGTGGCATGGCTACTTTCATTAAACACGAAGGTCTCTTCAGTGGTGAACCGGAAGACGGCTCGTTTGTCGTAAATTGCTAAAGGCGGAAAGCGAATGGAGGCTGTCGTGTGGCTCCTTCGTAAGCCGAGAATGGCTCGCGATATGTCGTTTCTGCCATCTGTATCAACTTGCAATTGATCCTTAAGACGAATGAATCAGTGATCTCCGTATGCGTCAGTGTCGCGATGCTTATTAGGTCGAAAGACGATGGCTATAAAATATTGACAGTTGAATAATTATGATTAGAAAAAATACAAAGATGAATGCAGCCAAGGTCGTGGGTCTTACATAATCGAAACGAGCCGCAACTTGACGGAGACTTTGTTCTGTACTGGATGTCTTGGCGCGTTTTTATGAATTCTTCTGAAATAATTAGAATTTCAATTGTATTTTTTTTTTAATTAGGTCACATTGTGAAATATTGTTTTAGTATATTCAATAATCATTTTAAATTAAGTAGAATTCTTGGCAGTGAGAGAATTTTAATTATTTTAATGTATTTATTTATGATCATTCTATTGAAATCATATAATTCGATGCTCTTATTATTGCATTTCAAGTATACGTGCAAATTTATTACGATCTACTGAATTTCCGAGAATTACATAATCTGTTTTTTTAACCATATTCTTGAAGTACGTACTAGAATTTTTAACTTCATTTTTCGCATGGAACAAGGGAAAATTATTAATGTATAAAATGTTGAAGCAGACGAATGTGCATGATATCTTTATCGTTTTGTTCAAATGCTGCGGTAAAACTTATTGTAAAAATAATATTTTAAACATGTTACTGCAAGAGATTCCTACTCTTTAAAAGTTTTTTTCAATTGCACGAAATGTAACTCATATATCTTCATAACGATTTGCTTAAATAATAGTGCAGATATTTAAATTTAAATATTTTTAAAATGCACATTAATTTACTACAAAATGTAACTTTGTATTTGTAATGCTTCTTACTTTCATTACAGAGAATTTAATTATAATACATTGAATTGTAACAATTGGTTGATCTCGATGTATGCATTTTAATATTAAGAATTTTTTATTTTTTACTGTATATGCATGTTAAATTAATGCAAAAGTACAAAATTTAAGAAAATACAGTTGCACATAACCATAAAAACAGTTTAAATACATTAATATTATTTTATTTTTTCACCTTTGAATTAAATCATATCTGAAACTCCCGTGTAAGTTTCATAAAATTCTTCAGTATCATAAATTAAATCTTTGTATTTAATTTGTTGTGTAATAAAAGAATTTTTGTAATTTGAAATTAATATCTAATATACTAAAGTATTAATTTAGTTTTTGGGAAAAAGTAAAATAAGAAATTATTTTGCATTATAGTCAATATGGCGTTCACAATAATTAGAAAGCATTCGATTAGTCATGTGATAATGAATTGCAATTTTGCGAATGTTTTGTATTAATTATGAGATAACCAACCTGTTATCGAATAAAAACAAGGAATGGTTGCATTATAATTTTTTCGTTTCGGCATGTATAAACATTTGCAGTTTGATTTCTTTAATAAAAAGAATAGTCGCTTGTACCAAGATAACACATTCTAAACTTATTTTTATCACTTACTATCGATATATTACTATCGAAATATTCATAAATACAAACTATTTCTGATAAATCAGAAATGAGAAATACTATTTTGCTGTACTTAAAAATGCAAATTTAAGCAATCGTAAATTAATTATTAAATTATATAGTAATATTTTCAATTTCATCAAAACTAAAATACTATATGATAAATTTACCGCTTTCTCATTATTTTATACTCAATTTTTGTAATTAGTCTTATTCATAAATCCTTTTGATGCTTATTTTACGTAGTTTTTATTTACGTAAAATTATATTTATTTAAATAATTTGACACGTAAAATATAAATAAGTAATTAATTAAACTTTTTGTTTTAAATTAATTATTAGTTTTTCATTTATAATAAAAAAGCTTCTGCTGAATTTCATTATCTAAACTTTTTTAATGTATCAAATCCAGAATGTCATACAACAAAGTTAGGTACCGTTGTGACACGCGGATAAGTTTTGTTTTATATAAGTCATAGACGTGAAAACAAGATACTTCTGTTTTCCAAGCAAGTTTCGGTCAATTCTTTAGAGATAAAGCAGTAAGATACACATGTTACGCAGAGTCATCATCTTCATCCCAACCTTTCCATATTCCTTCTTTCGGACTTTGGTATTAAAATAATGTCGTCTTTTCTCAACTGCCATATGGTGTCACCTCACCTCACGATGCCGAATATCATTTCTGAATACTAAACGAGTTACTGTTGTTCTATATAACGGTACTGTTTAAGTTGCGTTCATCAATGAGATAAAGCATAGATCATAAATTAGCGATAATTTGCGATAAATAATAATGATAAGTTTTAAGTTTTTAAATTTATTAAATTTTAATTTATGTATAAATTTAATTGAATTAGTTTATCTTCATTTTTTGTTTTTTTGAAGTAATGTAATAAGTTGTACACTTAAGAGTTCCATTTCAATAACTGAAAGTGAGTTTTACTTCTGTTATTGAAACGTTACAATTATTTATTTGTTTGTACAAGTAGGTGCAACTGCAAATGCTCAATCTGTAGGAAATCAGAGTACACAATAAAAACTAAATAGCTGCATCAGTTACATTTGTTACATAGCTGTATTTAGTTACATAAAGCAGACTAAGTTTAACACAACAATGCATGATATTTATGTGCTCACAGTAACTGAATTGGTGTATAGTTTCATTTGCTGATAAAATTGAGATTTTGTATGATACCTGCATTTGCTTAAGGCAAATATTTTCGTATAATGCACAGTTAATAGCAAAATTCACAAGTAATTCTGTATTCTTGTAAAATAATATTTGAGGAAAATATAAAACCCCTTTATATCCATAAATATTACAAAAATTAGAACATGGTGTACGATACAAGTATTTACCAATAATTCAATTTTTAATTAATTTTATAACTTACAAACGTTCACGAAAAATATTGTAATAAATTGATATTTTAATACTCAACAACACTTTCATTTGTGTATAGCTCTGCTTTTTTAGTTCATTATTCTTCATCTCCATCACTTTATGTTCTATGTTTTATATATTATGTTTATTTTCATCTCGGTTTATATATTTTATGCACCGCACGGTAATTAAATTAAATTTCATGCGAAATTTGAAAATGACTAGAAATGAAATAAAAAGGAGGAATTGTATGTATTATATTAGTTAATTGATTATAACTTTTAAATGTTTACTGACAAATTATTATCTCTTTCTCAGTATCGACTTTATGTCTTTTATTGGTCGTCGTGATTGGACGGATACAAGGTTTGCCAGATGGTGCTCCGTCCAGTGCTTGTTCGAATCTAGAACCAATTCATCCTGGTGGAGGTATACAAAGATCTCATCCACCTTATCAAGTTCTGGCTTCAGCTGGTCAGGGTCGAGTGCGTTTGATCCTGGGAAGTTACGAGGGCCTGGCTTACGAAGGCTTTATGATCGTTGCTAAGGATGCCCAAACCGGTGAATTTATTGGCGAATTTTCAAATCTGCCTGCAACAGCCAAAGCGGTTGAATGTATTCCGGGTATCAAGGTCTGTGACACGGAACGTCAATTATTCATTTAATTAGTACCATGCGCTGTGTACTTTCTATTAAGCTTCACTTGCCAGTATAATTAACTCTTTTCTCTGTACAACAAAATTAAAATCATACGAAATTACACGCTTACTTAATTAGACCCACTTGCTTTTTTTTCTCGATATTTTAATTCTTATTTTGACTATTTTATATTCATGATTTTATTCGTCAATTTATCAAATTTTGGTTCTCAAAGAATATTGAACTGCGATATAATCAAGTAATGGTTTGAACATTTCTTTCAGCAGATTAAAAAAGTGAGATGTCGCTTAAACATTTGAAATCAATACATTTAAAACTTGTGAGCATGACAACACAAGATTAATTTATAGAAATTTAACTCGAATTTTAATAATTTCACTTAATTATTGTTTATAAATAACAATATATAATAAAATATATATTGCATGCATAGCAATAAAAATAACTACTGTAATATTTAAACATTAAATGAAGCTTTTCTAAAATTAATGTTTCATTTCTTTCTTTATTTTTACACTGGAAGAAAAACTTTTAAAAATGACCAAATTACATAAAAACCTTTCATTTTTCATGTTTGTTTTCGAAGCGTATGAAAAACGTGCGCAAATTACTTCATTTAAATGAGATGGTATGAGTCGTCGAACGGCATGAGAAGCGCTGACAAAAGAGCCACTATCAAAATGAAGGCCATTTTTGACACGAAGAAATAAATTTATCCATGACATGATAGAACGTAAAACGGTTTAATGTCCCGTATTTTTGTTTATCTTTGCTTGTTTCTCTCCTTTATCAGTTACTATTCGTCCGTTTTTTTCGGTCGGAAAACGACGCATTTGTTCATTGTCGTACAAGGACTGTTCACCGCGATCATTAATAAGAAACGAACCAGGAAATTGAGTTTGGCTGATGGTTCAGTTTGACGAGACGCTCGATACATCTTCGAGCAAACTAATCGGGCTAACAAATGGATAAACACTTTTATATCGATTTTACTGTCACTATTTTCCTATACGTCGCACAATTCTCTTTACCTTCTTTCAAGCAAGATTCGTTTTTTTCATTTCAATGATAACAATGTTATTTGTATATAATTTCAGAATGGAGTAACACATAGCAGTAAGCAAAAGAAACATAATCTTGAATTTGATTGGCAAGCTCCAGCTGATTATGAAGGAACTATTATTTTTAAGTAAGAATTAATTAAAAATATTTGTTCTTTTATTCATTATTGCCGATTTTCATTATTGAGTAATATGTGCAGTTTATTTCAAATATTAACAGTAATCATTAATTGTTTATCTTTTATACTTTTATCATATTATTTTACAAAATGGATGCATTATTTTCATCTTATATTAAGCAATTAGGCAAATCCATAAATAAAATTTTGCTTCACAAAATAACAAAAAGTAGTATTAGTTATCTGATTACTTTGTATTATCAAAAGAAAATACTTTTTTTGATACTTAAGAGAGTTAATTTCGTTTAAATGTATGAAATTATTGAAATAGTTGTTCATGAATAAATTAATAATTAATGCTGAATCCATCCTCTAATTTATATAGTTGTTTACTAATTCGATTTGTAACTATTACACAGTAATTTAAACTAAAATGAAACAGAGCCGAATTAATTCCTGTCTACTGGATCTCGAAGTTGAATTGTTGAAATACTTTGACGATAATCTATCTTTGAGCAACGCGACTGACGTTTAATTAAGCACATAATCTTTTCAGCTCAACATTTGCTCAAGATTATGCTACGTATTGGGTTGGCGTGGAATCACCGAGAATTACAGTTTTACGGAATAATATTGAAGTCCTTATGCCACCGACGCAAAGACCACATTTTAGAACGTCTACATCACCATACTATGAAACTCGCCCTACAGAGGTATAAACAATTCGTCTCATTAATCCTAACATATTCAATCAAGTCATACTTTAAAGAAATTGCAACATAACTTGATTATCTTAATAATTTAAACGTTTAGAAATTTAACACATTAAATATTAATTATTTTATTATAAATTGTACCGTTTATTAAATAAAGAAATTTAAATGGGTATTATATTTCTTTAAAAAAATTTTACACGTTAATTTTTTAATGTGGTATGTCATATTTTGATGCCAAAAATTACACTTTTTTGTCTTTATTTTGTACATTACAATTAAGTATTTTACAATGTTCAGTATCAGTTATCAAAAGTACATACTCTGAACTAAAAAGTATACTTTCTACTTTAGTTTACACCGATTGCGTAGAGTTTCACATATTAAAGTTATAATCGTGTACTTAGAATTACTTGGCACCAAATCAGCTGGAACAAAAAATATTTTTAATTAAAATTTAGATGATTAAAATTAACTATTGTCGAGCCTGATTTTAACAATTTTAATTTATAATAAAATGGCGACCATTTTCGTGCAAATGATATATTTTATTGGTAAAAAATCGTGTTTCGGAGTAAGGAAAGACTACTAATTTTTTAAAAAAATAAAAAAATCTCTTGACAAAGACTTCTAAAGTTGATGTACTTTATATAGATAAAAGCAGAAAGTTATTTGGTTGTGTACTTTTTAAGTAAGGTATGGTTTTAAGATATAAACGTTTAAAGTTTTATATCATGTTATTGCACGAATACACAAATTATTTTTAAACTTACAAAGAATCATCTATTCCTGAACCATATAGGAAACCCTCTTCTGTCAATTGCTTCTGGCATTTCTTGTTCGCGTTGTAAGCGTCACGTTTTACCTTACTTGACGATCGTCTTCTTGTTGCGCGTATAACTAAGTTCCTTGACTAATATCAACTCTCATTGTTTCCATTATTTTTAATAATGGCATCGTATCTGTGTTGGATACACAAGTTGCATAATTGAGATCAATATCAACGATTTTTTAATGTAATTCGACAATTTTGTGGCCATTATTCAAACGAGGGTATTGAAATTTATTTTTGGATTTTGAGTAAATCTACCAAGAAACTGTTTACACTACGAAAATCGCAATTGAAGTAAACACAAAGTAGTAAAAAAAATCAAAATTTGACAGCTGATATTGTTTGTCAAAAACACATTAAAATCTTCATCGAAATTCAGTTTCTTTACCGAGTTACTCGCAAAATCTTTTTCAGCTTTTAACGGAGCTAATGACGGATTTTTTTTGGCAACCGGTCTTTTCGAAACAAATTTGTGTCGTGCTATTCACAAATATCTGTATGTTTAAATATTTTTTAAATTTAAAAACGTTTAAATAAAAAGAAAACGTAAGAAATGAAACACAAAATATTAACGTTTTTTGCACATGGACAGTACAATATTAACTAATTCCGAAAAATTACACTCTATTTTATTTTATTTCATATTATATATAAATATATAGAAAGAATATGTTAAAAAAAACATTGTACGCTGCTTGGATTGACTCGACTAGAATATTTGGACGCACGTCCCCTTTTTCAGTGCGATACACGTATTCATAAAACTTACTGTAACTTTGTCAGTTCTTCGAATTTTGACTTGTGGGTTTGACAAAACATTTTGAATAATATGTACTTTTAAAATATATAATAAACAATATATATATAAAAATATAAAATAAAAAATATATATAATAAACAAAAAAAATTCTTTTTGTTTAAAAAAGATATTTGAACATAAATTCAAATATTAGTTCGCAAATATCAATAAACAAATTTATTATTATATTATATTCAGATATTTTGACATAAAAAATTATGTCCCCCTTATGCGCTATACAGAAGATAATACAATCCCAGTAAAAATCAATCAGACTTAAAATAAAGTAGCTAAACAATAGTCATAAATGGACCTTTTCAAGGAAATAGAGAATGCAAGAATAATTTAAAAATTTAATGATGTTTTCATTAAATGATCAAATAAAGACCTACAAACTGATGCAACGTTCGGCGTTAACTTGTAGTTTCGATCGGGGATCCACATATGTAGAGTGATAAAAGTTTCTTCATAAGGTCTTGAACTGAATTTTATTTTTAGCCACTTAAATTTATTAAATATGTATTATTATATATCTACGGCGTAATTGGTGATATTTATTTTGTATTGAAAAAGCAATTGCTTAAATATTTAACAAAATCGAAAAATGTATAAGCAACTATTTATAGTAATGATACATATGAGCTTTTGTGGCTTGGTAAGTGAAACATGTGACTGAAACCCTAAAGAAAATGAGATCAAATCTGATTTGAAACAATTGTTATTTTTTATTTTTTATTTTTTTTTTTTTTTTTTAATAAAAGAAAACCTTTAACAATTTTGAGACAGTGCAGAACTGTCCACTCATTTAATTCAATACGTTTTCATCTGGTAAGATTATCTGATCAGAACAACTGAAATGCTGCGCATTATACACATGCATAGTACCATATCAGAGAATAGGGAAACCGGTATCTGATAAGACTGTGCGGTTACTTGAACAGGCCCGTATTTCAGTCCGCTTTCAAATTTTCCTAGTGTAATATTTCATACTGTATTCAATTAAAATTGTTAAATTTATATTGAATGTTTCGTTTCATACATAAGTATGTTTAATTAAATTTCGTGACAGGTAAATGATGATTTTTAACGAGTTTAATAGATTGTACAGTTATGTATCTGAAATATGTTCGGCTGGAAATGAAATTTATACGGAACGCGCTTGAATTTAAAGACAATAGTGTGACCATGTTTCACGGGAATTAATAAATACGTTTTAAAGCACGTTGGAACGTGGCCATCTGTCTTATTTTACGAAACGTTGACAAGAATGGATTTATGCTTTATCGGCCCTCTCACTCTCGTTTCAGTTCGAGTGTGGTGTAAATGTGCCAATGTTTGATAAGACACAGGCCTGTCAAAATACCGTTATTACCCCATTTGCCCTAAAATTTTAAAACTTGCAAACAATGAAATCTAATGTAGATATCTTTTATTTGAAATAATAATTCAAGACGACGATATTTATTAATAAGCTTATAATTATTCACTTTTCAAATGATATATTCCAGTCAAATTATTTTTTTCCATAATATTAATAGCTATTTTACATTTTTATAAGCAATATAAAGTTGTAAAATTTGTAATTTTCTGTATACGGTTATATGTCTTAATTGTAAAAAACTAGTTAAATAAAAATTGATCTATTTATTAATTACGTAACTCACTCTTCACAAGTATTATGAATAAAACAAGAACGATCTAAAAAATATTTATGGTTACAAAATAACTGGTAATAATAAAATTTTTATTGCACATAAATGAATTTAAAAGAGTAAATCTTAAATAATAAATTTTATTTTAATAAAATTTATCCAGTGAAATTCACATTATATTGTATACGTTTTTGAACTGAAAAAAAACTTAAAGTAAACATTAAAACTGATATTTCGAGGATAATATGTTTAAGTAGTGTTGTAATATTTTATTATTTAAATTAATTAACTAATCAGTTTTAATATATTTATTCGTAATGATCTGTAAGAAACAATGTTTATATAAATGTTGCATATATATTATTTAAATTTATATAAATGCTAAACTAATTTAGTATTGTTGTAGTATTATGTTAGTATTTCATACCATTTTAGATATAACAACAAAAATTGTTAAATTAGCACAATTGATATTAATATTAAATATAACACTAAAACAACTCAAAGAACATATATATTTAGTTCATAGATATAGATGTATAACATATAATTTAATTATCGAGCTAAAATCTGAACTGAATACATTATAAAATGAAAAGCATCAGTTTCTGAACCGAAAACTGAATTGTGTCAAAAGCCAAGCCTCTTGATTATACTGAATCCAACACGAATCCTGATTTAGATTATATTTAGAGTTGTTATTTCTAACTGAATTCAGAAGATATTTTTTTATTTTATAGTTATGGGAAACATAATTTCACGGATTTAAGTTTTTACGTAGACAAGATTTTTTACTTTACTAAATGCAAACTTGTATTCAATAAAACTATCAGCAATTAAATTGAGATCTAGATAATATTTCTGTGCAGCCTATCTCAACAAACTTTATTGTCTGTAGGAATTATTTTTATCTGGAAATTAATTTAAACTACATGTACAAGATCCATAAAAATGATACCGTTAGATGTATTCTTCCTGCTGCCCGGTACAGCTTATAAAATTACATTTTAAAGTAAAACAAAATTTGTAATTGCAACGAACGAAAAATTTTTTCCTTATAAACAACTGACATAGAAACAACCATATATTTTTTGTGTTTTCGCTAAAAGAAAGCACACAGAAAGAAACAATATTTTTACAATTTACTCAATGTTTTCAGACAATTATGGAATCAAAATGGAATCTCGTGGTGCTTATGTTAATTTTTACATTCCATCCACTATTACTACAAGCTCATCGGGAACATAAAGTAAGTTTGCTATATTTTTACTTTAATTTAACATAATACGAACTAATTAAATTTCACTGTTTGAACATTTATTTAATGTATACTGATTAAACCGTAATAAAAGGTACTATTTCAATACCAGGAAAGTTTATTCTTTAAACATGTGTTTAGTTCTTAATAAGAAAGTAGGTGATTGATACAAAAATGAAATTCGTGCACAGGTACACAATATTGTCTTATATCCAGACAAGCAAAGTTGGTGTAAAACGACTCCTATCAAGCAGGTAGTCACTTGGCCACAATGTTCATCTCAAGAACTAGACAACAATATCTGTGTTGGAGCATGCTTTTCATACATGGTACCCCATAGCGAACCATCTGCTCCAGGAGATTTGATCCGTCCGTATTGTGATTCTTGTCAACCATTGGACAGTACTTGGCATACCGTGAGTGCAAATTATAATTTCATTATTTTGTTGTTATTCGCAATACAATGTACATTAATAATTGACAATCAATAACCTGTAGAACGGTTTTTCAAAATTACGCTCTGCGAATATGGCACCACGTAATTCAATATAGTATTATTTTAAATGATTTTTATAAAGTAGCTGAAAAGCATTCGAGCGGTGATAATATAATCGAGGATATTTCATATTAAGTCACTCAAATAGAATCAACCACAAGTTAATATTTTTAGCACAGTGCTGGGTAACGTAATATTTTGCTTTAAATATATTTTGATTAAGTATTCAAAATAGAAAATAAATATTAAATAAATGTTTTATTAGCAAATGTCATAATCTTCATTTGAAAAGTGCAGTTTGCGATAGTGTTTTTTGGCGTGCTTTCTTCAAAATCTGGGAGATGATTTATTTTGTTTGTTTGTTCTTTAACAATTAAGCAATATATCATTCAGGTAGAATATCATATTTCAAAATATGTGGTATTGTAATTTTTATTATAAATAAATTCCTATAAATTAAAAATTTACTCAAATTTGTCTAGTTTGTGTTCTTAAATTATAAATTCATATCTTATTGTTTAAATACATTTTCCACATATGATAATTATTACTTATCTGTTTCACAAAATGTGCAAGATTAACATTGTAATATTTATTTTACCAGTTTTATTATGAAGTTAATTAATTCACTAATACTGATAACAGGTCGTTTTGGATTGTAAAGATGAAGATAATGGTACCTTCACCATGTCCAAGAAGGTACAAATCATAACGAATTGTTCGTGCAGCTCCTGCATGGAAAGCTCGAAGATTAAGCCCGATTACAATAATCTACTTCAATCTTTGGTGAATGAGGAAATTGATAAAAATGCAAATACTCTGAACGAAACTCCAGATTTGTTATTGAATCCTAATCTGAATTCTTTAAAAAATGGCTCCAAAGATGGTATCGAAGCGAATGAGCGATTCCTGAAACTGTTCAAGGAATTCCGAGAAAACGACAAGTTGGAGGAATTCAACGAGGAGGAACTCTTCTCAAAGTTGGAGGAAAAAGTCAGCTTGGAAAAAATCCGTGACTTATTGCACAAGTACAGCAAAGAAGAGAAGGAGCACGCGAAACATCACGTAAAGCAGCACGATCTCGACGAAAGCAACGACCAGAATGAAAGTGATGAAATCTTGAAGTCCGAACCGCATCATCGTCAAAAGAACGAGGAATCGCATCTGGAAGTGCAAAGTGTGGAACAGGAGCAGATTCTGAAGCAACACCACAATCAACACCACCACCAAGCCCAGCACCACCACCACCGTGGTCCACACCACTCCATTGTTCTGGATTCGGACGTTAAAGAGAAAATCGACGTTGAGCCACATTACCTTCACCCTGCAGTGGCTGGTCAAGAAATAAGTTACCACGATAATGTCGTTGTGTCTGAGAAATCGAAAAAGCAAGACTTAATTTAAAATTGGCGAACGAGCTTAATTCAAACCTTATTCGACATTGTTCTTAGATCTAATGAGACGTCGTATAAAATTTAAACAGAGTTGAAATGAAAGAAAGTTCAGTTGTTATAAGCAGGCCAAAAATCATCAATTATTTCTGTGAATTCCAGAAAAATTGTAAAATCCATCAAAACTGAACTAAAACTACTTTTTGTTGACTTTTTTTTTACAAGTTTTCAAAAAAGATATCTATATCTGTTTAATAATATTTTATAATTAAAATTTTCTCTGATTTATTAAATATATATTATCTTTTACAAGTTACATGATTATTTCATCAAATTTCAACTTTTAGTACAAATCTTTTTTGTTAGATTCAATTGTTCCTATAAATTATATTGAGTTTCTTTTCAAAATCTATCGAATCTGTTTAACTTTTTTTCAGATATTTGTAAGTTTTTTTAATAAGTTCTGCATTCATTTTAGAAGAAATATACACATTGTTCAAAATATCAATACATTAGATTTTAAATTAAGTTTGTCAAGCTTATTTTCAGTTTTTTATAAATTATTCATAAAAGAATTTTTCTACTGTGTTTCTTCTACAGTTCTTTGAAAACTTTCCAAAATGAATTGCTATTGCTTATATTATTTTTATTATTGCTTTGATTGCATAAAAAATTTTGGCATTTTTTTTACTCAAATTTACATAAGTCGTGCATCTCATTTTGCTTACAAATGATGCTTAAATTGAATTTTTACTTTAAAATTGGCATTCTTTCAGAAATGTGTCAAATTGTTTACTCTTATATTTTATACTTTAGATCTCATTGAATCTAACGCAACTGTTCGATAATGAATGGCAGACGAATGTGAATGAACGCTGGAAAAAAAACGATAATTATCAACATGTATATCAATGCAATAAATAAAACGAATTGATAACAATTATGTGAATACGTTTGCTGTTTGTCAAAATTGTGTGAAAAGCTTAATTTAAATAATTGGTATCTTTTTTACAGTAATATATGAGTTAAAGTGAGGCTGTATGTGTGCAATCGCGACTGTATGTGTGCTTAGTGTTTTTAAAATATGTACAATTAATGCGCTGGACGCCAAGCTGGCTAAATTCGCGTAGCTAATTCGATTGGCTTTCTGGAAAGCTTTACAAAAGACGAACCATCGAATTTTATGTCGACAAGACGAAGTGCGCAACACCGTGCGAGTTTTAAGGAGATTCATGCTGGAAGTGCTAGTCAAAGACGTCGAATTAGTGATTAACGTTCTCTCGATTCTGTAAAATCATTCCTTAAAGAACACATCCACTGATTTGACGTTAAATCCACGTTATGAATCGCGAGTGAAACACTGAAGAGATGTTAAAAAAGCTATAGAATAAGCAGTCGCCAAAGGTTATTTCAACACTGGTGTTACTGTAAATTCTATCTCGATACTAACATAAGATCAGCGAATTGTTAAAATGGTATTGGAAAAGATTGTAACATAATTATTCAAATAAATCTTACTCAAATTAATAAATACTGAGTAAACTGTAAAATTGTGCTATCAAAACACTGATAGGAAATGCTTATTTAAAACATATAGATAATAAATTAATAGATACAATTGTTTTAAAATAGAATTTGCAAACAGTTTTTCGACAGAATTTTCGAACAGTTTCGAAATTGATTTAATGTTTTGTTAATTTCTCAGTGATGGTAAAATAATTTGTACGATCAACGGTTTTACAAACAACTGTTTCATTTAAAATGATGTTAACGAATTAATAATTTTACTGTTGCATATTTTGTAAAAACTGTAACGAGCTGTAAAAATGTTACGACATTTTTGCACATTACAGTTGATTCAATGTCGAGTCCGTGGACGTGTTTAAGGATCATACGAAATTATCATACCGTAATTTAATGTTAACACGAATAACCTAAATTAATATTTTTTAGACAGTAACTTATGTAAAGTATTAGCACAATCTCCTTAAATGAAATACATTGTTAAGGTACAAAATTGGAGCAATATGTTGCAAATCTTGCGTGTATAAATTTTTCAATCGGAAAATTATTTGCAAACATTTTATATGGACAAAAATGAATATTAAACAGAAATCATGAATGACAATGAACTAGCTAGGAACAAAGTAGGTTGACCAAGAAATTGTACCAAAAATCATAATTCAAAGTGATGTAGGTATTTATTTAATGTCAGAATAAGACGCACAAGGAAAACGAGGTAGAGAAATAAAAGAGGTACTGTACCTTATTTTACTAATTTCATCAAAAATAAAAATAAAAAAAATGAACAACCAAAACAAATTATTTTAGATAATTGCAAAGTGTAAAATATTCATGTTTCACATTTATGACTTTATAAATTGTCTTCTACGCTCTAAAAAAATATTAATCATGATCTAAGAACATGGTTTACTTATCAAAATCTTCTATATGAATTTTAATCAATAGATTTCCACATTTATGTTTTTTATTAATTTTATAATTTAACACTAATTAATAATTTTCACTTTATCTTTCTTTTTGGAACCTGGTTATGGTTATGACAATTCGATCACTTTTCCATTTGGATTCATCTCACCCAAATTATAATAAAAGAGATTCCTACGAATGGAAAATGAAATTATTTTCGCGACATAAGCATTTGATATTTTTAAATGTATGTTACAGGACACTTTTGTTACAAAAAAATGAAACGTATGATTTTTTATGAATAATAAAAATAAATCAGTGCAATATTGATATTGATATGAAATAAAACTGTGCAATCAGTTCTCACTGATTTTTGTGTAACGAATAATAAAGTATTTGATGTGTTCAAGTAGTATTTAAAAGTACGTTTCACAAACTCATTAAATGTTCTCCGAGGAAATTATGTACATTGAATTTTAAGTTTTATGAGGGCGTTGAAATGTTAACTCGTAAAAATTGCGGTTGTTAATATGAGAATCCCTGCAGAAAGGTCTGCGAGCTGAATGAAACGATTGTTGAGAAATTTAAATTTAATATTGTTAAATGTACGGGTATTGGAGGAAGCGATTTATTGTTATAACAGATTATGAAGTTTATTTGGAAAGAACGTGGGCATGTAA